>JAWQRJ010001252.1:0-16479 GCA_033557515.1 Diorygopyx duplodentatus
TTTTTTTTTTTCACATCTCTCTGTTTTCTATATATATATATATATATATATATATATATATATATATATATATATATATAATGTTGTAGAATAGTTGATTTTGATACTTTAATGCATCTTCTAAGTTCCTAAAATGTACAGTCTGTTAGTTGAACGTTATTTAAGAACTTTAAACCACCACCCTGGAATTTAACTAAAGAATCAAATATATATTAATATAATGAATATAATGAATATAAATATATGATATTAAATTGCAAATTTAAAGGGAAATTTAAGATTTTAAGGCTTAATGAAAATTCTTTATAAGAAACTTTGAAGGTTACTAGTTATTGCTGGACACTGATAGGAGTTTGGATTACTAAATAAGTACATTTATTAATTTATTTTTTAAGCTTACAGGTTTTTAAGTTGATTCAAACGTTAACATTTATGTAGGTATTGAGAGTTAAAGCATTACGTTATCGATACGAGGGCATACGTATCCATAATACATTCAAGTCTTATTATTTTTGTTGGAATACGTTTTTAACAGCGAGTTGCTAATCAAATAAATATTGCAGTAACATGCCTTAATGTTGTCATTTCTACTAGGACACTACATTTAATGAGTAACGCAGAAGAGATAAGAAAATCAGAACGATCTGTTCAATATTATCTCATACATAAGGTAGGAAAGTAAAAATACATTACGTACATACACACTTTACCTTTTCTTCATAGGGGATAGACAAATATGGCAAATTTTATCAAAGAATGATGTATAGCAGAGAAACATTATTCAGAAGTTTAATTTTAAACGTTTCTAACCAGTGCTGAGCGATGGAGATTCTAGGCTACTGTATATTTTAGTAACTTAGAAGACACAGGAAAGTACCAAAATTAACTATTTTACAGTATTATGTGGCATTAAATAGTGAAAAATAAAAGAAAATGTTAAAAATCAATGCTTTATTATTCCATCTCCACCCAACTTTACCCTTTGTCGTAAGGGGTAGCTCGTCAAAGTTTTACATCACAATGGTGTATAGTATAGCAAAAAAAGTTTTTCTCCAAGTTTGGTTACAGTTACATTTAAACAGGTAAATTTGGAGTGTTCGAACTTTAGTCATACTACAGTCACAGCCTTTAAATTATAAACTTAAATTTGAGAAAACTTAACTAACACAATGAACGAAATTATAAAACACGAGGATGAACAATGAACATTGAGTAACTTCCGGTCTGCGACAACCCAGAAAGCACGTCCTGTCCACTTCGCAGACCGGACGCAACTTCAAGTTTAACGACCAAGACATTTGCACGTACTAGGCATAACATCTTAAATTCTATATAGAACAAACATTTGAAGCACACGGTTGAATGTTTTACATTTTTCTCCAAATCGGTACATTTTAGGGGTAACCTAGAGGAGAGAAAAAGTTTCAAAATGATCTGTTGTATTTGCTAAGGTGTTTGTTAGCGAATAATGCTGGGGTGTAGCGAATAATGCCACTTTTCAAATATGAATCGTGTATATTTTTCATTTCTGACAGCAAATTCCCAATCGACGATTTAATTACTCAACTCCAATTGTTGTCAATCAATTTTCAAGTTCAACTTTGCCAAACCATATTTTCAGCGTTGTCCCAAATCTACAATTGATTTTTCAGTTCTCAGTTCAGGTCTGTCATCATCGAATATATGGTTTATTTAATTGGTTTCATGCATATTCTAAAACGTCCTACAGTGCATTTTCATTTTGTAGTATAACATTTTCTCTCCAGGTAGTTGTTGAAATTTTTGCCCATATGTTGTGTTCAACTGTAAGTTTGAGTTTTGTATAAAAGACAGATGATAAATATAAAATTGTCCCCATATAGATAATCTTTCAGATTCGAGAACAAAAGAATACCTTTTGACATAACCAAAAATAACCTATTTTAAATTCCTTTTCAAACAACCCTGCAATTCTACTCAAGCTACTTAAATATTACAGATTTCATTATATGCTATTTATTAAGTGCTTTTTATTATGCTTCTTAAATGCATTATAAAGATTTAATCAAGGTGAACTTTAAAAAGGAAAATTAAAAAGGTATATATAATTCATAATAAATATATAATTCAGTTCATAATAAAAATATCGTAATAAGAAATAAACAATATCATAGTAAGAAGTATAAAATAAACAAAGCAGTAATACAGAACTAACTAGAGTTGACCTTTAAAAAAATCTCCAGCTTGGTGTAAACGCTTTTCTTAAACTGCACGGAAGTCCGGTGGGTCCAAGTACTTTCCTATCCAGGTCAGGTACTTGTTCCTGATCTTTTACGTGCCTACAGGTAAAATAGTCGAACGGCCTCAAATCTAGTTATTATGGTGAAAATATGAATGACCCGGTTTTTGTGATCCAACGAAGTTGTTGATAAAATACGAAATCAATATATTCGATAATTTTATTGTACAAAACATATTGAACCAATTTTTATTGTCAAGTAACATGAAGGTTACCAACGGACCAAAACAAAGTAACGTAATATCCATTCATCCCAGTTAGGCACGTGCCTAAGAGGGCTGCTTTAAATGGCCAGCAAATTAAAACAAACCGGTTCTGGTGGAATTAATTTGAAATTGCCCAATTCAAAATTAAATTTTTGTTTATAAATGCAGCACATCAGGTCTGTTTATCCTAGAAGTTTCGAATAAAAAGTACCAGGTCTTTCACAAATTGTACAACAATTTTAAATCATGCACAATATATAACTCCAAAAAGTGATAATGTACTTGTTTTAATATTTCGATTTGAAGTATATATTTTACCATGAAGGCGAAAAATATCAGTTAAAAATAAAATTTTGACGCACTGCATTGCAAAATTGGTACACAAATGCTTTCCTCAATGACGAAAAAATATAGATAAACCACAATTCATTTTTATACAAAAATATTGTCGATGTCCTGAAATATCCACGTGAATGCGACTGGAATTAATGTAGCGGAATTTTAGGAAGAAATATGTTTCGCTAGCAATGGAAATTTTATTATTCGAACGTAACTACTACATATGTATACATATGTGGAATATGGTGTCAACTAAAGGTTACTTTTGCAGAATTGTTCACACGTATTGGTTGTAGTGGTTTCATTATCGATTTTGGGAAAGTAGTGGAATGATAAGATATTCCTCTAAAAAGGATAGCATTTAAATATTAGGAATAATTGCTGAAGTAACCATTAACATATAGTGAAATTAGAGCAAATGTAGTATTCGTAATATTTATCAATGGTTTGTTTGAGCTACTACTAAGCGAGAAATTTATTTAAATAAATTATTTTTAAGTAAACATTATTTATTACATATAAATATAAATAGTTGTGAACTAGTGATGGTAACTATCTTGTTGATATTACTACATAAGTACGAATTGATCTCTTTGCACGATCTTTGGACGCTTTTAACCGATGGAATATATTATTTCTTGCCGTAACAATAAGATGCGGTGTAAATTTTGATTTTAGTGCCGCTATAATTGACTAATATGTTCAAACCCAATAAGAACGAGCCCCAAAATTCAACATTATTGTCAAATATCTTTGTTAATTCAACATTTCATTACGAAAAATTTGAATTTTAAGACTATTATTAAGCCTGTACTAAACATCTGGCAAAATAAGCACAGGTTAGAAAAGTGAATGTTTTACTTGTGCGTTGATATCATAGTAAAGTAGTAATACACAGGATGGCCCAACAGTGCTTGGATATATAATAGTTGTTACTAACATAACACGCTACGACTTAAAATATTTTCCCATATTCATGATGTTGCATTTTTCAAGTAGCACCTCATCTTTTTTAAATAGAACATTTGTACATTATTGCATTTTTGGATTCTTCTCTGAATTGTTAATCAAATCTTGTTATGTTCTATAGCACCTAAAATTACTTGTTGGGGAGCAATTGGCGATTTTCTTAAAATTCTCCCTTGCGAAGCCATATTTTCAAAAATTTATTATCTAGTTATCGGGAAATATGATATTGCGTTTTTAGTGTAACTAATAGCCAGTATGTAGGTATGGTATACTATCTTAAAATTTGGAATGAGTAATTTTGTATACAGGTGTTTTTTATTACTATCAGTTTTTTGAAATCTTCAAACGTGAAAATCTCGATTATTTTAATAAAATATGGGAAATTGGATGCCCCATATTTTTTTATGCCATCCTACGCAAAATTTATTTTTCTTTATTTCCAATACCATTCCCTATACCTAAAGTTGATAGTTCATAGATTAATTTAATTACCAACTGAAAAATGTTTCTAAGATAGCTATGGAATATCAAAAATGGCATAGCCTGCTGCGTTATTGCTTAATATTTATTTAGTTCTTTATTATCACTTTGTTATTTACTACTTTCACCAAAATACCTATTTTTGCGGGAAAATTGCTCAGCATTAGTTGTAGTTAACCCTTTACTTAATCTTTTTGGACATAATATTGAAGAAAAAGGACTTTTATGTTTCTGTGATTTTAATTTAATTTTTGATAATGACTACCTTAAAAAATATTTTAGTTGATAATTAGACCACTCATAGCCCTTGAACTGTCAACTTTAGGTATAGGAAATTGAAACAAAAGCAAATTTTGTGTAGGATATAAAAAATATATGGTATCCAATTTAAAATAATCGAGATATTCAAGTTTGAATATTTTTGATTATCAAGTGGAACCAATGTTTCATTCATAAGGTATGACCAAATATGGCTTCAATTCAACAAGCCTGGGTAGATAGAATTTTCAGTCTATCTTACTTCAAGGAATACTGTTTGAACTTCCCGAACAACTATGGGATGATCTGTAATCAGTATTCTTGGGAACATGTTTGGCCATGCGTGACGTGCCGCAACCATTGGTAAATAACACTTCGGCAACGCATCGGTCATTACTATTGTTTACGCTTGGGTTTACGCGTTTGTGTTTAAACGGTTTAAACCTTAAACGAAGTGACAATTTCTGTCCGAGTTTATATTCCTAACCGTCATTTTCAAGACGATAAGACAAATACTTTGAAGATAAATTATTATTGTTTTATTACATTTTTTGCACTGTACTTTTGTGTATTTTTTTGCAGGTTATTGGGAGTATCATTAAATATATTAGCTCAGGTTATCATTGGGTGTTTCAAACTTTTATTAATAAACTGGTAAGTAATACTGCCTGAACAAGGAAGGTCTAAACCTAAATGTGTTTGAATTTATTTGTTAAATAAGATTTGTCATACTTGCTCCGTTAAAAATTGTAAAGGCGATTCTTCTATAAAACATCGGTTCCCTAACTCAAAGGTACGAAGATGTGTTGAGATCACCCAAGATTCCAACATTAACCTTCATGGAGGTTAATGTTGGAATGGAATGGAGATTAAGAAATTTATAAAAGTTGTTTTGTGTGCCATAGACACTTTATGCCGGACTGTGGAGTTCTGTTTTCGATGGCTCTTAAAAAAATTGTAAAAAATTTGGGGAATTGTGTAACCAAAAATTATTTTTCATGATTCAGGGTATTCAGGAAAAGTGCTATAAGAGTCTGTTTTTTTTAATGGAACCCTTATATTTGGTGACATTTTTGAACTTCCCGTGAAATGTAAGGGTCATAATACCAATTACATAAATACACAAAGGCACACTCTTTCAGACTTACTTAATATTTTTTGAATAATTTTATGGATCATAATAAAAGAAAAGCATAATTGACAACATTTGAAGATTTCAATGAAGACCTTTGTTTTCAGCTAGCCGAATAAGTGGCTAACGAAAATTTATCTTATTTTTCTTCCATATCCAGACGAAAATATATTTATTAAAAATTATACATCATCAACACCAAAAAAAAACATTTACTCTATGAACTCATGGGCAAAATTATGAAATATTTATTTTGAATTTAACATTGTTCGGGTGACACGTTATAGAAGTATTGTATTTTTTAGTTTTATATTAATAATTAAGTTATTTTAATTTATTAAAAAAATTTTTTAGTCAAAACTGCTTTTAATTTGAATATGCTTTCAATTTTGTTCAGTATGAGGGGAGCAGCTTAACGTTTACCTCCCTCTTCCCATATTTTAATTAGGATTTCCTATTAAAGTGTGCTAGCAACAAAATTGGTGTTTGTGCTTAAAAAACTAGCACAAAAAAGCTATTTAATAATAAGTTGCAAGTTTTTGTGGTATGGGGGCCAGCTTAATGCACGGGGGGTCTAGTTAAAGACGAGCATTTAAACTAAATGTGGCAATAAAAAATATTCGATATTTTCATGAATGTATCTAATTAATAAGCTTTCATAAAATTGAGAAGCTTTTGCATTAATATATTATGCTCTTTCTTTAATAGGTTTTCTGGAAGACAGAGGGTGAAGCTTCACTTTCTGAGGAAGGTGGTGTCTCTGCAAGAAGCTTTGAAAACATTACAGGAGAAGACGATATTTTTTGCTGCCACCGCTGTCTTTCAAAGATGTCACTCACATAGGGCTACTTTTAAACTGTAGTATTAAGAATGTTGCAGACGGCAGCACAACTGCAGTCGCTACTTATGTAGCGCAGTTTTTTGATGTGTATCGAGCAAAAGTAGCTGTGTGCCAAGAAATCAAGAAGTAAAACTACCGCCCTTGAAAATTTACCCTTAAAAAGGTTTTTTTCATAGATTAAAACATTTTTGGGTCGCATAAAAAAAGATTGATTGTAGTGTGTAATATACGGAATTAAATAGAGTGCTTTCACTCCGCCATTAGCTTTTAGAGATATGAAATATTTTGCGTTTATCAGTGGATTGTATTTGACTTTATTCTCGTAATCAGACTCATTTTAAATTAGAAATTGCCCAAATAATACCTAACGTAGTTCGAAGTTTAGTTTGATGCTTATACATCAAACTTCGCGTTGTACAATTATACACTGTGGTTGGGATCAGAAACCTTTTTGCAAGGAAATTCTTCCCAACGTACGAAGGACGAAGCTTCTACAAGATAGAAGACTATCTTTGAGCAGATAAAAAAGAATATAATTCATAAAGTATTTAGAAACCTAAAAGCGTGGGCCCCATACAAATGCAAATTAAGTAAGGCATGTAATTGAGATTGAAAACTCTTACATTTCACAGGAAACACACACATTCATTATAATCCTAGATGATAGTGAATCAGATTCAAGCAATAGTTTTTGTGCCGATGTTGATAGTTCACTTAAACTCAGGGTTCATTCGTGTAATATATTAGCAGTTTTTTGTAATTATTTTTTAGTACATTTTTAGTTAACTACATTAAAGTAAGTTGTTATACAAAATTGTTATTCCTATTGTATTTATTTCTATATATGTATGTGTTACTGACATTGCCATTCTATACCTACTTTTAAGGAAGATATATTTAAGTCTGGGTTTGAACGCTGGCATTATAAAGTCCCTTCTATACAATCACATCCGCTGGCCTACTCAATGCAGGGCATACAACATCATTGGAGTAACCCAATTTTTCTGGCATTTTCAATCACATGTTTATTATTTTTTTTCTGTTTTCTCTTTTTACCAATCTTGGAATGACGGTACAGTTTACTGTGGCAATAAAAATAGATGTTGGTAGTTTAGTTTTAAAACTTCGTAGTTTACTTACTAGACGTGCCAAGGTTTGCAGTTTTATTATCAAGAGTAGGTCTGCGCCCTAAAACGTAAAACTTGGTTTTTACGATAACACTGTAATACTGCTTGATTGTTTCTGGTTTTATTTTATTAACAAACAAATCGGGGTATGAAAAAATTCGAGCGGTGGACTTCAAGTGTATCCAAAAGTACTTTCTAAAGGGAATATGGCTCTTCAAAGGTAACCTCCGCAACTAAAATTTTATTTCATAGCTCTGCATCTAACAATCCAACAAAGTTATGCGTATGCGTTTTAGTACATGACCATCTCAGATTTTTAAATAACAAATATTTAGATGCCGAGTGTTGGTAATTTCTTTATTCTCTTCAGGGGTACAGTATTTAGCTCAAAATTTCAACAGTTTAAAAAAAATTAATTTTCAATAAATATGCAAAAAAGGTGTATTATGCAAAGAGGGGAGCCAATGCTGGTACAAATAGAAGAACAAACCAGCTTGTCCTAAAGATTTTGTTATTTGGTTAAAATTAGTTAAGTTTATCAATTTTGTTAAATAACAAGATGGGACACCATCACACTATGGGCAGTCCGCCAATTCTCAAATGAGAGGTTTCCTGGGCAGTGGATTGGAAAAAGGCCGATAGAATGGCCTAAGCGATCTCCCGATTTATCTCCCTTAATTTCTTTATCTTTGGGGTTACTTGAAGTCAGTAGTGTACAAAACATAGCCTTTAACAATTGAAGCGTAGATTTCAGAATAGAATGTAGTTTGTCTGAGTAGGCATTTTCCGTAGAAGGGAGAAACAAACCTTAAAATATGCCTTATATTTAAGAAAACTATTATTGCGAAAAGTAAACCTAATTACAAAATTCTGTACAGGGAGGTATTATATGTAAAGGGCCATCTTGTAGACTTATGAGTATGACCTACCTATTTTTTTGCAAACGTATATGCCCAGTACCTATAACTACACCTTTTCAACATTTGGGTTCAACAAGCCGCTTTTAAAAGAATAAATAAATGACTTTAAATAATGAATTGCTTTGTACGTAGTAGTCTTCAGTTTCACGCACGAAAACTACATAGATATCTAAAAACAAAAATGTATACCAGTCTAAACAATTGTTAAACTATTTTAACTTCTGCAGGTGCACTGTCGGAAGATATTTCAGTCGACATTAATATTATCTGCCTCAATTCTAAAGCGTTTCTTGTTATGTAGATATTGTCGCAGTCCCAAGACAATGATCTTATGATATACGACTGCTGAATGCAGACCACGAATACTATATGCATACGTCTTTTCCCAAGCATAAATGCTGCAGCGTCGGTAAGTCTCTTACCACGTGAATGAAGGCAAGAGACATCTGCATCATATTCTACAGCGCAATAACAGCGCTTGTTAGAAGTCATTAATGATTCACACACTAAGGTTTCTTATCGATTCATTTAGAATGTGTTTTTAGCACTAAGCACACCTCTTGCAAAAAAATAATAATGTAATTCAGTCTTTTCGAACTGGGTCGAAACCTATAATGCGCTGCAAAAAATAATCTTTTTTCGCTCTGTTTGGAAATTTTACCTGATTCCTATGTTATCAAGTATGCTGAGTCCGAATTTGATCTGAATATGCCTCAGAAAAGTTCAATGAGGCATATTTTTTGAGAAAAATGAGGTCGAAGTAAAAAAACAAAAAAATTGAAAATGTTTATTTATCTTGTTCTTTAAATATACTTATTTGTAATTCATTTGACTTTTTTAAAACTTAATTGAATTTAAAACAAAAGATTGATATTCTTCTGGAGCTGTCTCCCGCTGCAGTGTCCAACAATAATCCACCATCATCTTCTCATTCCATTTGCAAGAAATGACGTCAGCCCATTGTAATCAAGGATCGTCAAACAGAATTTAACAAACAAAGGTAGTCAAACAAGGATAGTATGACTTAAGGTTTTCGATAGCCTTAGAATAATCTAAAATAATCATAATAGACACCATATCTGGGACAATGTTATCAGTAATGTGCAGTAGAAAAGTCTGATATCTATGATATGGTCTAAATCCTGACTGATATTGGGGAATAATTTTATTTTCCATAAAAAAGCAACTAAGTTGGTTACAAATAATGTCTTTTAACATTTTTGACAAGGTGGGCAAGATGCTAATTGGCCTTAGGCCACCCAGTCTTTGTGGATTGTTATTTTTTGGAAGTGTCTTTATAATATGTCTCTTTCCAGCAAGAAGGAAAGGTAATATGTGAATTTATTATGTGAATTACATACGGTAAAATATAATGGAAGGCAGCGTAAAAGCATTTCAAATTAATACCATCACTCCTCGGGGAGTTACTTTTTATTTCATTGAAGATGTTCATTATTTCTGGCTCAGTAATCATATGAAATCAGAATTTATTAGTCGTCTTGCATTTGTATCCATAAAATTGGCAGGAATTCCAACTCTTCCGCCCTAGGCTGTCGGTATCCCTAAAAGCTGTGGTTAAGGTATGCCCGCTTTTCCGTTCGAATAACCACAGCAGTGACATTTCTTAAACATCTATAATCATTGTACGTGGGCTGCGTTTTCAGTAATTTCCATTTCCGAGGAGCATAATTCGCAGGCATGAGATATTTGGTGTTCTGCATAGCTGAATATTTTAAATTTCTATATGTTTTTATTATTTTTGCCAGTATTGTTGCTGCTTTTCCTACTGGTTTGCAGAAATGTAGCTGCTGAACTACTGACATTCCATCGCAAAACATTAAAAAATGACAATCTGTTGCTTCATCAAGCTGGATTGAAAATAATTTATCACGTAATTTCGAAGCAAGTTGTAGCTGTTTATCTTCAGCCTCATTGCTACAATCTAAATTTCAGCTGGCAAAATTAGTTTTTCCCCAATAGTGTGTTTGCACATGCTTTGTTCTTATAATTTTGCAGATGTTTATGCTCTTCTTTCTAGTCCTTTCTTCAATGATCTTCTAATGATGTGTGTGATCGTTTCACAAACTTTTTGCTATCTTTAAAGACACATGTTATTGAATTTTTTTATTGTAATCCGGTGAGCACAAATCTTTTATCGGTAGGTATCCTAGTTCTTTTTAGAAGTCGGTGGTTGTCCTTCTGCTGGTTGCAGCATCTTTTTGTATACGACTCCTTGCATAAATACGTCATTCTCTATATTTTACTGCTCATCCATAAATTGTGCCACTAGTACTATAACGGTGAGAACGTGAAAATGCACTAGCTGCTACCCTGCTAATTAGTCCTTTTACCCTTGCGCCTCTGGTGGAAAGTTAATTTTCCGTGGAAGCGTAAAAATGACATTAACATCCAGCTCTCCATCCGTAAGCAGTAGCGTGACTTGGCGAAATTATCCATAGATGGCGCTAAAGACTCCAATAAAATGCCATTTAATTAACGTCCCATTTTGCATAACGACCCATCGTCATGCGACAGTACAATGCGCGACTGCCGACTAAATACCGTTCAACTTTGACGTCAGAAAACGTGGGTATTAATATGGGAAACGTGGGACGTTTATATTTGGATTATTTTATGTCTGCATTGTTTTCGCGCGTAAAGGTCGTTGAAAAATAGACCATATTGTTGAATATCTAGAGATACTACTTATTTATGGCATAGTTTTTAGTCATTATTATCAGTTTTCAGTTAGTATTAATATGACATCCTTGCTTCCACTTCTTTTTATATTTTCTTGCGTTTTTTTTTAAATTTGTCCTTCCTAAATTAAAACTTGTGCAAACTGGCATATTGACTGAAACATTTTCAGTTTTTAATTTTGAATAAGAATAATTGTATATGGAGGGTGGAGAAATATTTCGGGAAACCATTTGATAGATCTTATCAAAACAAACCACTTCATTCTGTATTCCACTTCTTCTCTGCTTATTAAAATCTTGTCATGTTATTTTCCGTTATTTTCTAAAACATCGCCCAGTTGGATATAATTACCACCTACTGTGCAATTTTCCAATTTGAATACGTGGTAACAAGATGTTTATGTAGCAAGATTATACATTCCAGTAAATGTTTCACGATTTTTGAAATATTGTAGCATTTAGTATGCTCTAGCTAAGGAAAATCTTTCAGCAGACAAAAGGTGTGGGCTATTAAGAGTTTTCAAGATGATGTATTTCTTTCTCGAAGATCTCATTGGCTTACTTTCCAATGAACTAAATGTTAAGTAATTCTGAATTTAGAAGAAATGTATTCAAGTCAAGTGAAGTGAAGTTATTCAAAATAACTTAACTTTTGAATAATTCATGTTCAAAAGAAGGAACGGTTATTTTTCTTTACAAAGTGCGTGGTTCCTTTTGTTTTTTTAAGAGGACAGTCCACCAGATGATTTATTGCATATTCCTAAAATATTATTCTTTAAAATATCACCAAAACATTCATATCTAGTAATAAGATATTATTACTAGATATGAAGAGTATTATCATAAATCATATAAATCGTCGTTTGAAACGTATTATTATTGAGTCAATACCTAGAATAAATACACGATAGAAAAAAAGAATTCAATGGGCACTAAAAAGGGACTATGAGTGAATAAATCCTAAAGGGTTCAAAGGTGCAAGGGACGGACCAATAACAAATATAATAAAGGCATAAAGCCATAAGAAGAGTGACCACCAACTCACGACACAAAGCCAAAAAGACCGAACACTTTTGTCGTATTTGATTTTCTGGTTTTATTGCATGTACCTATACAAAGAAATTATTATTATACAAAGGAATTATTAAAATCCTTCTTATATTTTAGTCCACCCACAGAAAAATGTACCCTCAGAGAGGAGAATGCTGTTACGTCAAAATTATAAGTATAAGCACAAACTGTTGTACATATCAGTACAAAATATATTTCTTAATTATTAATATGCAGTGTGTCCTCGAATAAAATGAATCTTTAAATACATTGTATTTAAAAATAATTTTTAAGTACAAAATTCAAGTAATTCTCAGCTACGAAAACAGCACTTCACCAAGCTGATATTTTGGAAGTGGTAATTAGCACCAATACATCACACTATTAAATTATAAAACTTGATAGTAATAACATTCGCCAAAGAGCATTGATTTGCATTAGCTTAATTTATATACAAATTATAATACAGGATACGTGAGAGATGTTAGAAGGCGAAAACAAAACCACAATGCAAACTTTTCAGACAAATTATTGATTTTAAATTCTTGATATTCGGTGACTAATTATCAAAATAAATCTCTAAGACATAAATTAAAAGTTTAGACAGTTGTTAATATCAGATAACGGACGAGAATTATGGAACAAATTTCGCAAATGGAGTGGACCGCGATTTCAGGTTGCAAAATTACATAAATTTTAATTTGTTATGTAAATGAAAGTTAACGACATAAGAGCCAATATATTAAAGTAAGATTTTTTTTTTACTATGGGTATAGACACTACAGAAGAGATATATAAGACATCTGGTTCTTAGCAGACCCAGATATCTACTTTTAGAAACACCGTCCAGAATGCATCCTTCTTTTCTATTACTCGTGCTGCGCTGCCGATTTTCTGAAATTCTGCTACGAAAACCAAGTCGCTTTAAACTGTAGTTGAATTTCAAAATTATGGGAATATCATGCATTTTTTAGTAACGGTTTTTAAGTAATATTTCTAAATCAATTTTCTGTATTATGCAATGCCAAAGTGAAGTTGTAAAACATATTACTATTTAAACAAATCAAAATTTTATTTTTTTAACTTTTCCTTACCCTCCCTGATATAGTATGTATTACCTTAAAATATTAAAAATTGAGCCCCCTACGAAATGTAATAAACTGAGGATTTTGAAATTCTTTTAAGGGTAAGCTATCCTTTTAGTTGAGTGTTGTGGTAAAGAAGCTATTGAAAACTATGCAAATATAATCTCCAGTTTTAAATAACTAATAACTAATTTACCTACAACGACTTATTCTTGTAGAGCAATATGTAATCGATAATTTTCAAGGCAAAACTCCTAAACAATACATACTCCTAAATAATACATAATACTCCTAAACAATACATATAATAGCAGTCGGCCCCTTAGATATTTGAGAATATAACGAAATAGTGTGCTTTGCAGCATAAAAGTTTATTGTTTAAAGTTTATTATAAAACAGTTCTCCAAATTGCATACAATTTTCTGATAGCATCATTTGAAGCATCATTTCTAAACTTACGTTTTTGAAGTTCCTATATATTAAATATATCTCTTTTGGGTCCACTTATCATTAATCCTGTATAAATGTTTCAATTTCTACAAAATATTGCTAGACGTGTGGAATGATATGAACTCGATCAACCAGTATTTTGAGTCTTCTTTTATGGAATATAGTAATATACTAAGAAACTACGATTGTTTACTTTCAAGTCATCGAAAAAATGTCAAAGTGCTTTATTTTTATACACATTGATATCGGATTTTAAGCTAATATTTTCTACCAAAATCCACAAAATTTCTAATACCTCGGAAACTACAAGCCAACAGACAGCAAACTTTTGACGATTATACTTTGAAATGTCGTGCTCAAATCCTAAATTCTTTTACCGCACTATTTACTTTCTCGCAATTTCCTCCATTACGGATACTTATTGACATAAAACCGAGTTACGGTTCCTTTCGACGAAGTCACGTTATGTGCATAATCTACATTTACCCTATAATGCTTATGAATTTCCTTCTATGTTAGATATTACTTCAAATTAAGTCATTACTCGAGTTACTGGCGCTTAAAAATGTCAGAGTGTACATACAGAGTCTATTCCAATATGCCATCAGATTATATGAAGATACTGATATTTTGTTTAGCGTGTGTCCCAGCTGACGTGAATAAAATTCCTAAAATTGAAAAACACGAAGTGCTTAAATCAAAGCAGAAGCAAATGAAATCAATAATGCTTAAAAATGTTTAAAAAATAATTAAATTAAATGTTCGAAGTGTCCTCCATTTCGGTAAACATGTAGTGCTAAATCAGTGCTTTTAAGAATTTATTATGTTGTAGTCGAAATTACTGCAGTACCTATCGCTACTTTAATGAAGTAGGCGATGGTATAAGTGTGCCAGATTTGCGGACTGTACGTCACAGTCTAGTTTTCTGCTGCAACATAATAAATTCATATCAGAACTGATTTAGCACTGTATCTTTATCCAGAATGATGTTTTCTGAAGCAGACCGAATTAAGAATTATGGGCACATGCAGAAGTACGTGTATGAATGATTAGCAGAATAGAAAATGGGCAGTACAACCTTCGTCCTCATCGAAATTTATGTTGTTTCGAAGGAAAATAAGGAAGTTTTCCAGAGATGAGATACAGTTTAAATTGCTTTTCGACACAAATCTAAAGAACCTCTTTCAATTTTGCTTCAGGATTTTTAAACTACTTACTACAGGAACTGTTGAAAT
Source organism: Diorygopyx duplodentatus (assembly GCA_033557515.1). Classification (NCBI taxonomy): domain Eukaryota; kingdom Metazoa; phylum Arthropoda; class Insecta; order Coleoptera; family Scarabaeidae; genus Diorygopyx; species Diorygopyx duplodentatus. Next base: position 15,070 of record JAWQRJ010001252.1, read on the forward strand.
GATTTCTTTTCACGTTTTCCCTGAAAGGGTTCATTTACCTATTCAGCGTTATTTTGCTCGAGAGTGGTTTTAGTAGCCGTCCTGGGCATTAGTCCAAACCCTACTTATCTGATCTTATCCACTTGGATGTAGGTAAATTTTGCCTGCAACTTATGCAGTACTGTATTATATCAAACTATTCTGTGACATCACAATAATTGTTACTTTCGTTGTGGGTTTGCTGGGACTTTGTGTTCCATAAATATTCTCGCCAAGTTTTTTACCCTTCCTAAAGCTGCAGAACTTTTTGTTTTCTTTTCGGGAATCTTTTGAACCTATCTTTTTTGGCTATGCTTGCTTCTTTTCCTGCTCTAAAAATTATGTTTTTAAATAAATCGACTAAATAAAGTAGAAAGACAAGTCTTAAATGAATCTTGGAGAATAGAAGGGTTTGACCAGTGTCGAAGTTATTATCACCATCAGTGATAATAGACTTTTCCAGAACTGACATCGCACTGCCTTTTATTGCAGCGATAAATTCCAACCCCAAAAAATCATGATATGCTCAAGCCTTCTCATATAATAGTCGAGAGCACTGCTCTAACAAAAAAATTTAAGTTTTGGTGTATTATCTTTGAAGTTGCTCTTAATTTAATTCAAAAGCGGTAAAGTGGGAAAATGATTAATAAATCGAATAAAAATGTTAAAGGCATAGCTGAAAAATTATGCAGAATTGAAGAGCTTCTCAGTACTATCAATCGTCTCTCTGCCCGAGTTTGGCAGATATTCGTAATTTCCGTGGCCAGTGATTTCTCAGTGGAATAATCAGTACTATCAATTGATCATTCAGTACTACCAATTAAATCATTAACGATTGATATCATTTTTGAATAGCATGACATTTGGAAGGTTGAACACTGTTTGGGTCGAAGTTTTAGCTTTTGTAAATGAGTTAGTGATCAAATTCTTCCAGTCCTTGTAGAAGACATAAATCCATTTGCCTAGTTTATTTATTAATTTTGTTCTACTACACCATAAGATATTTATGAATATCGAATGATATGTTTTGTTGTTGGTGAATATTACCAATCACCATTTTTAAGGTTTTATAAACAGCTAATTAACGTCTTAATATTTAGACATGTGTGTTATGTACCAGTGAAATCGCATAATGTACTCTACATTCTTGCGTTACCTAATTTTGCTTAATGTCAACCTTAAAAGCACATTTGTAGTTGCTTAATTGTACGCATAAACTGGTAAAATTAGCAATGAAGGATTGTTTTAATGCTTTGTTTTCTTTTATGGTTTTTCTTCAGTCAGTAAAGTTTATCATGTCTTTTCTATCACACATAGACAACATTAGGAAGGAAACTTATTAAAGGTATATGAAGAAGTTATTAAAACAAGAATTTGCATTGAGTATATAGA
>JAWQRJ010001253.1:0-16475 GCA_033557515.1 Diorygopyx duplodentatus
AACATGGCTTCCAACCGCTTCCATCAGGATATTAAAGTGATGGGATATTAAAAGAGATACCAAGGAAAGCGAACTGTATATATGATGGCCGACTATTGTTGGATGCTGAAGTCAGTTTCGGAATCTGCGGAAAAAATCCATTCAGATACACCTATTCATTTGAAAACAACAGAGAAAAGTTGTAAAATTGCGGATCAGTGTAATTACTCCAATGTTGATATTATGAATTTATTTATTATTCATGGTCAATGTCAACAAATAATAAGTAGAACGTGTAGGACATGTAACGGAAAATATCCGAATTGAATTTTCATATTTAAACTTTTGCGATAATGTTCATTCATACTTCACTAACCATTAGTTGGGATATTGAACTTTTCAGAAATATACTCGGCGGGACATTCTTGCGTACATTCTTTACAAAATAATACAGTTATGGTTTGAGCTTATTTTATGGTAATCTATAAAATAAATTGCTAAAGAAAATATTCAAATCGTTCTCCATTTCTTTCTAAACAAATCAGAATTCTTGATTGGACTCCACTGACAGTTTGGTTCCTCTTGTACGCGGACTAGAACCATCTCATAGAATTCTCGTCTTTGCCCAGCGTCATGTGGATGTGGATGTGTGAAATACGTTTTTCCAGTCGCTCTTCCATGACTTATAAAATTAGTCCTGGGCGTTCCACTTATTATTTGTTGTTATTGACTAATAAATAAAAAATAAATTCAAAATATCAACATTAGAGTAGAGAACTGCATAAACCTCAAAATTGATAACTAATTTGTAGGCAACCAAATTCACAACAAATGCATGTATTGTCAAAGGATCGCTTTTGCAACAAGAGCTCGAAAAACCTTAAACAATCGGAAAAGGATACATTTCAGGTATAGGAGAACCCAACACAGTTTCAGGAAGATTTTAATTCTATATTCTATAAGATAAAAATATTTGGTACATGCCATTTAAAAAAAATCACTTTTTGTCATTTAAAGTTTTCTCATTTCAAAGTTCAATTTTGTGAAGAATGTATGTAAGAATGTCTCGCCGGGTGCATTTCAGAAAAGTTCAATGTCTCAGCTAATGGTTAATGAAGTATGAACATTATCGCGTCAGTCTAATTATGAAAATTCGATTTTTCAAAATGTTGCTGCAGTTGCATAGTTTTTGCGAAAAAATTCAATATTTCGAAAATGGTTAAGTTTAGCCCTGGCTAACATATTGCGAAAGTTGTGGAACATTAAATGTAGATTAGGAAAAAAAAATGTGGGAAGCTGTTGTCACCTTCCTGTATAATCGGAACCGCCAGCTTATTGAAAATATTTTTATCTTTTAGTTTTTCTTCCCTTCCTACCACATTCAAATCCAAATTTTCAGACTTTTACGTTTATCCGTTCCCCATATATTTCTAATGGACGGTCTACAGACGCCCTGTATTGTTTTCATCTGCAATTTTTATTTCGTAACGAACATATTACTTGGTTCTGTTGATCGAAAATTTGGTGGATAAAATTTAATACTTTAGAAGATGAAAGATATCTTGCGAGCACGGCACAATTGTCGGCGATCACTTATAGAAATGATTACAATTTTCTTTGGCTGGATAAATATAACTTAACAGAGCAATAACACGTTTTCATATAACCAATAAAACTAAACGCCTCATATTTTTTTTCAAATTTTACCGCACCTGAAGACAAAAAATCTTAAACATCGCGCCCAAACCGGGCGGGCCGCGGGTTGGCCACCCCTGGTCTAGCACCATCAAAAAACAATTGACCAGTTTCCACATCACTTTCCATTCCGAAATTCAAACAATCCGAATACGCGACGCCGTTTGCCGTCGGGCCGCCTCTTGTGTTGTTGCTTGCTGCGCGCGCACGTCGCGGCACGCGTCTCGACGTCGGGCGTCCCGCTCGACGTCGCGCCGACGACGCACCCGCCGCCGTCCGACAGTCGACTGTTTCGCGCGTCGTCGACAGGACCAGTCGGCAGCACGGGATGCAGCAGTCCGCCGCCTCAGTCACGTGACGCGAGCGGCCACGAGGTTAGCTCTTGTTGACGTTCGCAACAGAACGACGCCGCGGCAGCGTCGCGACGCTCTCACGTGTTCTTCTTCCTCATCCTCCTTCCCAATCTGTCGGTCTTGATGAGAGTGGTTTTGTTTCTTTGAGTCCCGCGAAGACTATCGTCACGTCTCCTTCAAGGACGAGAAAAGTGTTGTAAAGGCCAGGCCAGCTTTCGACGTTCCAGAGTTGCGGGATATGACCAAGACAAGTAGGTTGATTTGGTGTTGATGAAAATGCTCATAAATATGTTTTGGGTTTTGCACTTTTTGAGTATAGAGTATAGTTTGGGCAAAAGAAATACCGGAAAAGGATAAAGTTATCCAATTTCCCACCCATGGAAATCATGGATAATAATTTTACTCGCATCGTTACATCTGCTAAAAATTACTTCATAAGTTTTTGATCTAAAGGTGTGACAATGTCGAAAGTTGTAAATTTTGTACTTTTGTATGTAAATATTAAATTTGTATGCAAATTTTAGCTTCCCAGTGTTCTGCAATCAAAGTCAAATCTTGGGTTGGCCAAATTTGTAAACCGTTTATTTTCCAAACCCACATTAATGCTTGTAAGTGCTACCGAGTTCTTTTGTTGAATACTAGACCCATGAGGTTAAACAGGCTATTTCTTATAATTCTTTAGATATACAATAATCTATCCCTTAAACTTGCCAAATCGTGTCCCTAATCTGATCATCCGAATCTGAATTTTAAACATTTTAAACTTTTCTTCAAAAAACTGCATTAAAATACGTATTCAATTCTTTGAAATCTTTTGAATTTAATTGTAAATTTCCAATTGTTATTCAATAAATAAAATTCATCGAAAGTCTGTCGAAAGTTTCATATAAATTTTAATTTGCCAGCTTTATCAAAAGTTAAATACTGGGATGTGAAATTCCTACTATCAATATTTATATTCCATATAAGTTTTATGGCCACAATCAGTTTTCCAAATATTATCAAAGATAAACTAATAAACTAATGGGGAGCTATAAAAATGTTGAAAAAGAATATGTAGCGACCACCTACCCACAAAATAACAAATTGATGACTTTAGTTCTTCTATCTTCATTACACGAAATTTATTTTTTTTAAATTTAGAGCAAAATTTTTATATTCTCAGAGACCTTAGTACATTTTGTCCACTGGCTTACCAATCAAAGCCAAATCTTGGAATGTCCATATTTATAAACCGTTTATAGCCTCAATATAATAACCAAATCCACATTAATTATTGTATGTCACTGTGGTCTTTTGTTGAATACTCGGCTAATAGGATTAAAAAGGTCATTTCTTCTAATTCTCTAGATGTAAGATACTTTATTTCTTAAAGTTGCTAAATCGTGTATACACATCCTGATCATCCTTCCCAGTGGAATAGTTAGTATTACACTAATTTTATTGTTTTTATAGCAAGAATAAGTATAATACCACAATTACCTTATTTTAAAAAATCTTCATCAAAATAAATTTTCATTTTGTAAACTTCCAATTAATATTCAATAAATCATATTTTAACCATCATCAAATCTACATTAATCACAACTAGCTGAGTTTTATGTTAAATATTAAACTATTGGAACTAAAAACATGATTTCCTTTGAAGTTTCCAAATCATCAATTCACAACATGACTGTTCATTCCATCGGAATAATTAATATTAAGTTAAATTTGTTTCTTATAGAAAAATAAATGCAGAGTTATAAAAACTTAATAAGCTACATCAAAATAAGTTTTTGGTTTAAAAATTTGTAGAACAGTGTCGAAAGTCATATATTATTATGTTAAATACCCATTAAGGATAATTAAATGCCACTGAGTTTTATGGTCACAATCAGCTTTCTAAATTTTGTCAAAACGATCGTTGTTGTAATTATTAAATCGACGTGTAAAGTTCAAGAAGTTGCTTCTTATTCTAACTTTGGCTATAAAAATATAAGTTGATAAAAAACTTTGTAAAATTACCATCCAGTTTGGATTTCTATTGAAATCAAATAACTTCGATTATTTAAACCCACTGCTTTTTGCTCTCATTGGAATTTTAACCTTTCGGTGTTGTGTTTCTTTTAAATGCCAGAGTAATATTATAACGAGAACAAAAACGTGATTGGCTTTTAAATTAGTTACATGTACATGGATTGTGCATTTTGACTATGTTGTTGATATTCCTACGGAAAATGGAGGGGAGGTCATTACGGATATGTTATGAAATTTCATGTTTGTCTATTTAAGGGTAATCGTTCGATGGTACTGTAGAATATAGTTTAAAATAAATCAGTAACCTTAAATCAATAAAAAATTGATTATTTCTTTTGCAATAAAAAACCCAAAAAAAGCCTTAGTTTTCCTTAAATATGCAATTTTCGTTACATATCAGCGTCTACTCAAATCCTAAATGATGTGCAGCATATTGTTGACACGTCGGAAATATTTTTGAATACTGGCATCATAGATTAATTGCATATTGTTGCAATAAAAATTGTATCTATCAATAATGTCTACTGGATATTGCAATCATATTAGTCTTAAAAGCCACAATGTGTTTGGATTTTTTCAATGATCTTCTTTACAATTGTAGATGTATTGGCTATTTCTCAACTCTCAAATGTAAACTCTGGAAAAATCTCAAATGTATATCTTGCAAGCAATAGGAATAGTTCAATATAATAGTTAATGTAATAATTGAAAATAATTCAGGAATAAATCATTCAACAAGAATAAAAAAACAGAAACTTCTTTTACTTGGTTTATTAGATTTACTCGTGTATTTACGGTACTGGTTTCGGTTTTTTCAGAAAACCATTTTCAGCCGAATCTGATACGAAAACAGAAAAAAATCGTATAAAAAATTACTAATTGTTCCTATTACTAATTGTAAGTAATACAATTTAATTTTTTAAAATCTGTGTACTAAGTACAAATAATTAAACTTATTACCACAAATATAAAAACTTTAAAACCATAATCAATGAAAAGAAATGCACTTAAAGGTCATAAACAATTTAACAAAACTAACACATGTGTTTACTAACGTACAACGTATAAATTTTTAAAAAATACATATGGTTTATCTGAAAACTGGTTGTGGTCTAAAAATATCAAAGACAAGCGGGACAACTTTAAAACCTTAAATTAATACCGTAATTAAAATTGATCTGTTCATTTAAAAGTGTTTCTACATTTTAGTTCTTTTGTTTTTCTACTTCCAAATATTCAAGTAAATTCTAATCTATGTTTTCTATAATGTTGAGGAAGATTTAAATCTGTCTGCCCTATGTATAGTTTATCACAATTGTTACATTGCATTGAATATATACCGTTTTTATCAGTGGTAGGGTTTTTCGTTTATGATTTGATCTTGTAAATTTTATTGTTAGTTTTTTATACAGGGGTAATAAACGCAGCCTATTTTTTGCGAAATTGCCATTTTTATTTGATACAGTTAAGTCTAAGACGTAAATATTTTATTTTGTTCACTTTCTATTGTAAAGTTAAGATTGTTCATATAATGAAGAAAAGAATGTAATGTGTAATGTAATGTGTAATGGTATTTTCATCTCTTTTCCAGGCGCAAAATGCATCGTCTACATATGTCTGGAAGAAAGATGAAAATACCTTACATTCTTTTCTTGATTATATGAATAATCTTAATATAAATCTTTAACTTTACAATAGAAATTGTACAAGATAAAAGATTAACTTCTTAGACTTAAGCGTATCAAAATGGCAAGAACATAAAATAATGAATATTTCAAAACTAGGAATTTTGAAATATTCTCTTCTTTTGAAATCTTCACACCCAATTTCCCAAAAAATGGGTGGGTTTAGATAATTCATATATCGTATTTTCAACTACACCATAACTGACGAGTCAAAAGGTGATATTTTTTTTAAGCTTGCAAAAGAAAACATCTTTCTACCAAAACACATGCATAACTCAAAAATGATAATTTATTCTAAATTTCACCCCCATTCCATTGGCCTTCCAACCGATGGAACCAAAATACATACCAATATAGAATTCATACTTTCAACCAGAGCAATCTACATTTTCAAAAATTATAACATCGCAACTATATATAAAACTAATAATGAAATTTACAATATACTCTCAAATCACAAACAAAAAACCCCTACGAAAGACGATCAGATCGCATCTTTTACACTAAATGTTGTTGTAAATTTGGAAACGACGCTTCTCACGTAGCTGTGATAAGTTGGTATTCTATCCCGGAAATCGTTGTTGAATAACCTGGTAGGTTCGCAATAGTTACGAAGAGACTCGCCATAAAAAGGTAATTTCAACCTTTTCTTCATTTGAGCGAATCATTTTAAAAACTACACGACAGTAATACGAATTACTAAATTCACCTGGAAGATATCAACAACATGGAACTACTTAAAACTTTACTTACTCAGCCTTCTGTTCTCTGATATCAATCGCTAATCGTGAAGCAGAAGTCCCGATTTGTACTTTTTTGAGACATTTCAAACGAGGTGTGACACGGTATAGGATTGTATTTAAGACCCCGATGCCACCTAGAAGTGGTAAAAAATGTAAATTATGCAAAAATGTAGTTTTTTTTGTTATACGTTGGATTTCCAAAGATTGGGATTCTTATCTCCACTAACTCCTGAGATATTATCCCGGACTAAAACTTTTCGGACGCGGTGTATAAAACAAATAATTGTGAACAACAATTAACATGTTCTCATGTTAATATTCGATCATTTCAATACTTACAATACAATTAAGTTAATAAAACATAATATAAGCTAAAATATATTTAGCATAGATTACATGTTTCATTTAATTGATTGGTTTGACTTTAAATTACAGGATTCATATCCTGTAATAATTATAAATTCGTGTACTTAATGTATCGAATGACGCTTTCGTGTGCATACAAAAATAATGAAAATACTATGTTATAATTATAATATTTTCAAATCTGACGTGTTGTTTATTTAACCAGAAGAAAATACATTAAAAACGTGAAATATTACTAAAAACTCTGTACAGTACTGACTACTGCACAGAGTATTTAAAAACGTTTTTATTAGCTTTAAATATTTGCACTTCGCGATTTAAATACAGTAATATAAAGCAGTTATATACATGTATGTACAATACACCAAAGATACTATTAAACTATAAAGCAACGGCAAACTCAGTAGAGCGCCTTCATTTTGAATTTCCCTTGAAAAACGTTTACAGAATTAACAATTTTTTTTATTGAGATTAAATTACTACATGCAACAAGAAAATGAACTGTTTGCATAAAGAATGCGCGTTTTATACGTAGTAGATAAGACATAATGTACAAACAATTTTAACAATGTGTGTAATTATGTTTGTCTAGTAACGTCAAACGCGCCATTATGTTACGTTTAAATTTAGTATTTGTAAAGCATGACATTAAACGAACGCTAGAGATGTATTAAAAGTTTGCAGTATTTTTTTTGTTTTTATCTTAAAATGTTATCTGATAAATAAAATACAACCAGACGTAAGACGATGTGATATCACAACGATCCCAACTTCCTATAGTGAAGGAAAATTAAGTCGGTATTAACTATACTTTTTTGTTTTGATACTGCGGATCATGTTTTGACAAATTTTAAATATTTGTAGTTATACCAACAATAATTTTTTCTGCTGCTGTACAACGCCAGTTGTCTGTAGACAATCTATCTTAACTTACCATTAAATATTAATTAGTATATAACTATACTTCGTAGAAATTCATCATTCTAGTAGAAATATGAAATAACTATATTTCAACTAGAATGAAGTAAGTTTTGAGTCAATTGAAATCAATTCTACCACAGTTGTTTTCTCTACACAAATGTTTCATGTTATTTAGAATTATATGAGCCATACTTATTTTTCCTCCTTGAAAATAGGTCACGCCCACTAGTTTCATTCAGAACTTTGTTTCATTCTTCGGTTTCTGAAAAAAAAATCTCCACAATGGATTTTGTATTTGAAGTTTGGAGTAGAGGCGAAGAATCTAGTGAGATAGATTCACACGATTTTCATGTCGAATTGAATGAAGAACCCGATGCTTTCTCCGGAAATGAAATATTTTATGATTCATGTTCTGACCCTCTCGTAAAAGGTTCTACGGGGTCAGCTCATATTTGTGAAGTTATTCCTCTAAATGGTTTCGAACCCCTTAGTTATTTTTAATTTGTCGGCTTTTCATTATTAGAAATCAGCCAAGAAACAAACAAATATTACTTTCAAAATCCTGTTTCATCCTGAAACGGATGAATTTCTTTGAGCCAGTATTCTCATGGAACATGTTGAAAAAGGTGCCTTAAAAGATTATTGGAATACTGATCCACTTCTCTATAAAATTTAAAAATGCATGAAATAATAAAAGATCAAAAAGACAAAAAACTTCTACTAAAATCTCGATGTCGTTATTCTGAGTGACGCGATGTGTTCTTGGAGATTCTTTACGTGTTTATTCGTTTAGGTTGGCATCATTGCCTTGTTGTATAATTTTTTTTTTGATTGCATACTAGATTTGAAAAAGTTATTTACAGTTTTCTATTTCGTAAATTTTGCTTTATTGCACACTAAATTTGAAAATGTTATTTACAGAGATCGTTTCTGTTTCGTAAATGTTCGTTTACAGCATAACAATTTTTACAACTTGTTGAACAAACACGCTGAAGAAAGGTTGTTAATTTGTGTAGGCTGTCAATACTGATTTATAGTGTACAAATATTTACAATCTGGGAATACAATTCTACTTACAAGAGAACACCGGCAACCCGTAAATTGAGATTTTAATGATACCTTAAACCTTAAAATTGAGAGAACGTCCCCCAAAAGGCCAACTTTAGGGATTTTTTTATTTACAATTAGTTTACACAATTCTACATGTAGAAATAAAAATAAAACTCATTGTCAATGCGAACAAAACTTTTTATTATTTAATGTTTTATGCAAATATTTGATATAGACAAACAAAATTGTATATTATGTATGATGTATACAGGTATTCCACGACAACTTGACCAAATAATCTCGAAATCGGTTAAAGATACAATTTGAAATAAAAACGACAAATATTTGAAAACATTGAAAAATCTTGGCGAAGAGAACTGATTGAACTTGAGTTAATTACTGTAATTTAATGATAGCATTCCTTTGGTGTAAATCTATGACATAATTCCCAATTAGAGCTGCATCGGAAATAATCTACAACCAAATACATCTAAGGGCTGTGTCATTTCTGTTCTCTTTTTTGGTATTATCAAGATTTTCACTTTTTTTGTTATAACATACTTATGCCCCGCAATAATAAAGTATAAAGATATAGTAAAGTTTACTCCAAATTATATAAAACTGAAGGTTGTAAGAGCAAGGAAAAGGCGACTTATCTACCTGTATACATAATCGTAAAATACATATATCAATGTGATTATTTTTGTGTAAAAAAACAAGTTTGTATCGCAAGGATAAGTCACATTTCCAAAAACAAGTGACTGATGAAGGCGAAAAAAACCAAGAAACTGCGACAACAATGGCAATGTTTTGAAATTTTATTTCCATGAATTTAACTGTATATAATTTTGTCACGCAATGTTTCGTTTGTAATATAATTGCAAAAATTCACGGGGTTAAAACGTCCACTAGGAAATAAAACGATCATTTGGCGCTAAAAAACGGCTTACACCCCGGAAACCCGCACCCAGTTTCATTCAATTCATTCTAATTTTACGGGCTGCCGGTGTTCCCTTGTTAGCGGTTTCTAAAACCACTATACACCCAATAATTGCACACCGCAAGTCCCTTTTAGGACTCTAAGAAAAAAAATCTAAAAATTTCATGCACCTTTATGTAGGTAACAAGATCCATAACAAATTAAATTTTTGTGAAACACTGTCCTGTTCTTCCCGTGAATAACAGTCCTTCAAAACCCAAGATAGCGTTTGTAAACCAGGGCATTTTTTCTACAAATTTCAAATTTCGATTTGAAAAATTTCATACGGGTACCGAAATATTCGAAAACGTAAGAAGTTGAAAAATGCTGACAGTTTTTTCAGTCAGTATTGTTATTAAATACCATATCTATATAATATTTTATATTGAATGGTGGAAACAGGCTTTGTTCAATAACCACAGGGAATTTTTGCTTTTAGCAATTAATAGAGTAATTATATTTTATCCTTTTAGGGGTTGAATTTCTAGAAATCCTTTCTTAGTGGGGATCTCGGATCTCTAAGAGATTTGTTTAAATTTCAACTCATCAGATGTAGTGGTTTTGGAAATGATTTGGAGATATCTGAATACTAAAAACCAAGTATTTTACGATTGATTTTATATATTCACGCATTGTACACTATCTTTACTGTTAAAAAACAATTAGTTTGCAATTCCAGTGAGGTTTTCACAATTTTGTAACGATTGAACGTCATTCTCGATTGGGGTTGGGGTTGGCGATGTTTTCGAGATTGGAATAATTGAATAAAAGTGAAAAATTGCTTACAAAAAGAATCATGGTTCAAATTTTTATGAAGGGGGGCCTATTTGTCAGGTGGAACTACAATTCTAACGAAGGTAATTCTTGAGTTTTGATGGGAATACAAAAAACTCACGCTCAGGCTTTGCTGATTATGTTTATTGTCCTACGTTTCGGTGTTATTTTCGTATCTTCATCAGGGATCTAAGGTAAAAATCGAACGACCAAATTAAAGACCAAAACTACCATCAGTAAGAACTACAAAAATACTTACATAAACATGTCAAGTTTATGTGTAACAATTAAGTCCATAACGGTATACATAGATATCTGATAAAGATATAAGAATAACATCGAAATGTTGGACAATAAACAAAGTCCGCAAAATCTGATGAGGTTTTTTGTAGTTCCGTCCAAATCAAAGAATCACCTTCACTAGAATTGCCTCAATTTTACTTATGCAAAATCTATAAATATAGCTGCTTTTATACAATCACTTTATCATTTTGATACGTCATATTACCTTCGTAGTATAAGTCACGAACAGTTATCATTATTATTGTCGTTGCATTTTGACTACAATTGTTTTTATAAGAAGCGTCTCAATTATATTGTTATACAGTGCAGACGTAAATGCCCCTCCATTAATCTTAAAGCCGGGTAAGATAGACATATCCAATCATAATGATTGGATCGAATTTACTAGTTTTTAACCCAAATCCTTTTTATATGATACTGATACAACTTGTTGATAGGTCATTTTTCTTCTTCAAATACAGGAATCTGGCGTTTGAGCTTTAATAGCTCTTTATCACCAGTCACAGTCTGTGACTACACACTTCACATAATAACTGCCTTGAGCTGTGCTTTGTAGGGTTATAATTTATTACACTCGAAAAGAAAAAAAACGATAAAAGGAACCATAACCATAAAGGAAAAAAAGGACTCTTCTCGGAGGGGGAATCGGCCCTCCTAAACACACCTGAAATGATCCCTTGGTAAACATAAAAGTATTTTGGAATGGGGAAAATCAAAGGAAAATAAAAAAGGTAAAAGGACAACGAACGAACATTAAATAGAAATAACACACTTATACGTATATTTTTCACCACGTATGGTGAAAAATGATTCAATTGTTCATCATTTTCAGGATTATGGAGACGTACATGTTGGAGAATTACACGATCTTCATCCATAAGTATACTATTAGAAGTAAATTGTATTAATGGCTTTAAAGTATTGTTATCTAAAGTATTCCTTGCATCCCTAATATAGTTTGGCTGTGTAGTACAAATCCTTTTCACAAAACTCTCAGCTGTTCTTCCATCATGATAAAAAGATCTGCAGGAATATTTTTTTGGGTGTAGATGTTTGTTGTCTTGAAGGAACTGTTTTTGTGAAAGTGTAATTCTTTTTAACATTACTATCAATTACAATGGAATAATTTGTTAAAGTATTAGGGATTTCTATCGTACACATAATCATGATTCTAAAGACTGGGAAAATCATTATTGTCATTCAATCTTTTGAAGGAATTGTTAGAGGACATAGCTTGAACCTCCTTATACTGAGAGATATAACTGGTCATTATTTTTCTTTCTTTTCGGAACTCAGGATATATTCTTTCTATCATAGGAGTGCCAACCTCACTTCAGAAATGTTTTTTCTTACAAAAACAACACAGAGGAGAATCCATATTTCCCACTACTATGTGAAATCCAACAAACGAAACGGAAAAAGGAAAAAAAAACGAACACAAGGAAGAACTTACCTCAAGGCAGTTAACCCTCTCCCAACTCTACTAAATGCTTTAGTCAACGCCCGAATTCTTCTGTCTTATTCTTAACACTGGAATTATGTACCTACGCAGAAATATTGTGGTAAAGATTAGTAGATTATAAATAGGTTTGGTTTGTTTGGATGGATTTTTTTGTTGCATATTATTATTGTAAACCTGTCTAAAGGAATAAAGAATAGTAAATAATGTTTGAGTAAGTAGAAATCTGAATATCTTCTGGGTATTCAGATTAGTAGCTGAGACGTGTAGGGATGTTTTGTTTCTGGAAACTTATATCCATCATTGCTATATCTCTTCAACTTAAAAAAGTTGATACAACCAGAATTTTAATTAAAAGGCTATTTCGAAAAAATGGTTTTAATATAGTAAATTGATAAGAGGGAATAAATGTATGATGAATACAAATTTTACTTTTAAGTAAAGCTAGAAGATTATTATCAACCTGGAGGCAACTGATCCTATTGATAATTAAGAATCTGTTTGCGACTTTGCAACTTTCAAATAATACTTATTCAGGCTGTCCCATGACGTAATGTCACTACTTACGTATACGTATTCTTCAGACCAAACAGAGTATAAAATTCTAATAAAGTTTTGCCTTGAAGTAAACCGTTTTCATAATGCAGGGTGTCTTTATACTCTATTTGGTCTGAAGAATACGTATACTAAGTAGTGACATTACGTCGTGGGACATCCTGAATATAAAGTATAATATTGTACTACGCAGACAAGATAACATAAGATAACAAAAGACATTACAATTGGTTTTTTAAAAGCAACATATTGCCGCATATTGTTATTTATTTTTTGAAATACATTAAAAGTATTCATCTAACTAAGGTGAAGGTTACATTTGACTTACTCTATTACCTTCAGTATAAAATCGCCTTTAGATTTTAGTCGCACAACTTGTGGTATAAGTTGTTTTTTCCATTTGAGTTTACATTTTCCCCCACAATGGGAAATGATTGAACAGCCACATTGTCCACCCTCTGAACAACCTTCTATTATCAAGAGTAAAGTAACCTGTACCTCTAAGTAACTACAGGGAAGCGATATTTTCAGAAGATATAACCCAAAGTGTAAACGCATGTCGAGCTAGCCAGTTCTTTCCAGTTTTCGTGTGTGGCTGAAAAATTAACACGACCCTTGCGTTTTTAAATGGAACGCGATGCAAATAATCACACAGCGCTGAGTTTAATCACGAAGAGGTGGTTGACGCTTTTTTGCACTGCCTTTTGTGTCGACGAACACACTGCTCGCCTACTACACATATATGCTTTTCACGTGACACGACTTTTCTATTTCTTTTTCTGTACATAATAATAGTTTTCTCGTCTTATAAATATTCATGTATGGGTATCGTAATAGTACCACTTAGTCAAATGTCTCTGTTATTTCAAACGATAGGAGAATGATGGAACATCCTTCGTTTTCAACTAGCGAGTTAGCAAATTAGCGAGTATTAGAGTGCCCCACATGTCAGTTTTTCAAATACCTTCAAAATCTTTCAAAAGTTTTGTCGAATAATTAATGAATATTTAAAGTAGAATTTGGTTACTCTAGTATTTACGATACGACCTCCCAACATTGCGAAAATCTGTTTGGCAACAGTAGATTTCTGACCGTTTTTGTCAGTGTTTCCTCTACTTAAGGATTTTAGATTAGGTACTTACGTACTTAACACTCTCAATTGACGACATATTGACAAAAGTAGTTTTTGTCAGTTTTTCTCTACTTAAGGATTTTAGAGTAGGTACTTACGTACTTAACACTCTCAATTAACGACACATTGACAAAAGTAGTTAGAACTACACTGTCGTCAACCATTAAATTTTGACCGTTGTTGTAGGCTTTCGCGGTTCATCAAAAGAATTTTCATTGACGTTTCGCCGGCCATTAAAAGAATAAACTTTGACTTTACGAACTCCATAGCGATACTTTATTTTCTGACTGACTAAATGATTTTGCAAATCCTACTGGATACGTTATGACGCAACCAAGTGTGCTTACCAAAAACAATTGTCACATTAGATGTTAAAAAATAGCAAATGGAACCCTTAAAAATAAAATATACCAAAAAAATATGGCAGCAAAGTAATCGTTATTTGTAATGAAGCTTTTAATTATTAATTTTAATTTTAATTATATTCTTATATTAAGAATGAAGTGTAGAAAAAAAAATTGATTTTTTTGGTAAGCATTATATCTTATTATAATTTTTTTTCAGGAAGAAAGAGTGGCCACAAAATATTTCAATAAAAAAAAGTTTTCTAAAAGTAAATAAAATAAAAAATAGCAACAGATATCACAAAAATTGAAGAACTTTTTCAAAGTAACTACAACCAATCAATACCAGTCACAAAATACAATGAAACCCAACCCAATCCAAAATAATTTTCATTTAAACTCCTTTTCTGATGCTTGTATTTACGTAGACACTGGACTGTATATCGACGGATTGATAAACAATTCAGAGAACACATACTGAAAACATGCAATGATGCTATCGTAAGTTGACATAAACATGATTTAATCCAACGTTGTGAGTAATCAATGCATAAATCATTGAAAACTTCTCTGGCAACTACCACTACACAAAATATATATTGAAATATGTTACATTCAAAATTTGTCATCATTGTGGTTTTGCCAAGAGTGAGTATGTAACGCTAATCATTACTACAGAATGCTTTGCTTAAATGGAGTGTTATTTTTAAACTTTTAGATAAGGTTAAAATAGTATAGTCACTAAATAGTTTTCTGGTATCTATCTTAACCCTCCAGTGGACGGGTGATTTTATAATCACACCGGCGGACGGGTGAGGTCTATCAGGACCATTGTTAAAACTGCCGTAAAAAAATTTTTTTCAAAGATTTTAATTTTTTTCCTTAAAAAGTATTTTCTTTGTTTAGTTAACTTAATCTTGTATGCAAAAATATTATGAAAATTATGACTTGTTATGTATTTTTTATGCAATAAACGGAAACGTACATTTTTACGTACTTTATTAAAAAACGTTTACCAAAATACATTTACATAACATTAAACGGCAATAATATTAAAATCTTATAAAAACATATTATGCTAACATAATAAAACAAAAAACATGCAGTACTAGTGCAGTTGCACAAAATACTCCAGTTCAAAGTTCACACTAATATTTTTCCGCGCACTCACGACAGCAGGCCAACATGTGGTCCATACACAACCAGCACTTACAAAATTTACAAAAGTAACGTGTTTTCCTACGTTTACAATATTTACAATATCCTCGTTTAGTTGGGGGTGGATCTTGCTGTTCTTCGAGGGTTGTTACCCCCGACAGCCGACTAGCTGATTCTCGAACTTTTCTTGGAAGGTATCGACTGATTGCTCTTTGTTTCATACTGTCATTTACTAAATTTTTTCCAAGATCTTTTAGAAACAATCTACGGCTTGACTTGAATTCACCCTCAGGATTATTTGTTCTATACACAATGAAGGCGTTTATGGCAGCAACGTTTAGTAAACCATAAAAAATCACCATGGGCCAACGACGGGTGTTTCTAGCCACATTATAAGCAGTTACCATGCGGTCAACTACATCAACCCCTCCTTTTGTAATATTATAGAAGGTTATAATTTCTGGTTTTGCCTTCTCTTCGGTTCTTTGATCAATTGTACCGTCGTTGTGCATTGACGAAACCAATAACACGTTCTTAGATTTTTTAGGTACATAGGACACTGCCATCATATCTGTGCCAAATGCAAACTCAGAGGAATGAACTTGTCTACCTTTTACTTGGGTCAGTTCTCTAGGTAATTGCCTTTTATTTGAGCGAATGGTTCCTACGACTGTAAGGCGATGTTCTCGTAGTAATCGACTCACAATTTCATAACCAGTAAACCATCGATCCATGGTGATATTTCTACCAGATCCAGTTAAATGCATGCACATTCTTTCGGTTATTGCTGCTCCAGAATTATCAGTCTTGAAAGGGCCGTCAGGCTGAACACCTGCATAAATTTCTAAGTGCTGAGTATAAAATGTTCTGGAATCTACTAAAGAGAAGAGCTTTAGGCCATATTTGTTCGGCTTATTTGGAATATACATCTTGAACCTGCATCTTCCGCGAAAAGCAAGT
>JAWQRJ010001254.1:0-16472 GCA_033557515.1 Diorygopyx duplodentatus
GAATTATTTTTGGGTTAAAATAATGTAAGGTGCTACAGTTTTTGTTGTAACTCATAAACGGGTTTGTGTAGAACTATAATTTATATACTGAAAGAAAGCTGAAAGTCCAACGTTTCCAATTGGCTATAATGATTTTTGAAAAGTCCAATATTGAAAAATATTGGATTTTTATAAAAAAACAAATGCGTTAAAGAATTATTTTTGGGTTAAAATAATATAAGGTGTTACAGTTTTTGTTGTAACTCATAAACGGATTTGTGTAGAACTACGATTCATATACTGAAGGAAAGTCCAACGTTTTCAATTGGCGACAATAATTTATGAATCAACTGGTGTGGATTACTCACATAACTTTCTCTTTCCTAACTTTATACTCATCTAACCCACAGTATAAAAAGATCACAACTGATTACTTCATCACAAATCCCGGTATAACAGGTATCCCTCCAAAAATGTGTATACTTGACCATTGTTAACGACAAATGTGAAACAAAAGATCTTGTTTATTCAAGGATACCTTTCACTTCGCTAAACAATTCGTTTGTTGGGAAACGTATGTTTAAAATATCCCCCGTCGGCTGCAAAATCATAATTGTTATTGCATACCTATTAAACGGGTAATGTTCCAAAAAACCTTGAATTGGAATGAATCTAAGAAATCTCCAGTAGGCACCGAGTTTGCATTCAATTAATGCGAACTCTTGGTGTATATGTATTTAAATTTCCCCGTTCTGCAGTCGCGATTACGTAAGGTTATGCAATTTCTCTATAGTGCGACACAAAAATTTATCGGAGACAGTCTAACTTTCACAATCCGCATTTATTTGTTACCTCGATTTCATATGGTGCATAAACTTACATTCGGTTATTAATTATTAAACTTACACTCGTATAGTTTAGTAAAGAGTTATTCTCGTATAGCTTAGAAGGCCTTTCACATAACGAAGCCTTCAGAAGGAGTTTCGTCATTACAACTTTGGTAACAGTCCCAACTTTATTAGTATTAAGTTGGGTACGTTATTAGTACCCAACTTGTTACTAATAAGGTTAAAATATAGTTACGTCGTACCATGAATGAACTAAAACCGTGGAAGACCACGCATACATTGCGTGAGTCAGTGAACTTTCTTAGCTGAACAGTTAATTTACTTAATGAACTGGTTAGGTTATTTAAGAAGCAACGTTAGTCATAATTAAACCTTCAGGCCTTTAAACAACAAGGTAGAACCGTGTACAGTTAAGAAAACAACGTGACAATACTCACTGTTGGTCATCATCTTCTTTTTTCTTTGGATTGTATGTCTTCGCCAATTTCCTAGAACAAAAGGAGAAAAACGAATACATATTACGACTTTATACATCGACGATTACTCATTGGGAAAGTGAATCATAGTCTTTTATCTGCTAGTTAAAGCATTAGCACCATTTGAAATCTTTTATAGCACTATCACACTTTTATATTTATTAATTATAAAACACGACGCAAGTTGCACACACGGACAAAAACCATATAGCTGCGTCGATAGATTTAAATGTCACCACGAGGAATGTTACGTTAATTGCGCTAATTGTTCGATTAGATACGCGTTTATAGTGTTAATAATAAGAAAGTATAGTACGGTATAGACAGGTTAAACATAAAAATGTTGCACAACTTTGATGTATAAACCTATACGAAAATGATAAACAATGTTTTGTTATACGGGGTGGCGGAGACCAAGTGACGACATTTGGAAAGGGCGTGGTTTGAGGTGGGTAGGTGGTGGAAAGTCGGTTGGACCTCTGAGTCTGTGGAGGAAGGTGGGAAGTTCAGTCATCATGTCGCGGTGGAGCAGTGAACATTGTTCGTTCGCAGTGGATGCTCTTTTCCGTAATAACGACTGTTTTGCGGCCACACGGCGAGCCTTTCGGGCACATTTCAACCTCGCTCAGCGTGTAACTCTCACGAGCAACCGCTCGATCTCTAAGTGGGTTGAACATTTTCGGCAACACGGTACTGTTGTCCCAAAAAAAAAAACCGCTACACGTGTGCCAAGAACGATTGACATTTTCGGGTGTCACGACACTTGGTACACGTGTAGCAGTTTCTTTTGAGACAATAGTACCGTGTCGACGAAAATGTTCAACCCACTTATCGAGCGGTTGCTTGGAAGAGTTGCACGCGGAGCGAGGTTGAAATGTGTCCGAAAGGCTCGCTATGTGGCCGCAGAACAGTCGTTATTACGCAAAAGAGCATCCACGGCGAACGAACGATGTTCACTGCTCCACCGCGACATGGTTACTGAACTTCCCACCTTCCTCTACAGACTCAGAAGTCAACCGACCTTCCACCACCTACCCACCTCAAACCACGCCCCTTCCAAATGTGGTCATTTGGTCTCCGCCACCCTGTACTTACGAGTATTTTATACGACATTTGAATTGTTGATTATTATTAAGTAATTATTACATAATCTGTTTTATAGCTCACTTGTAAATTGGATTGAATTTCCATTATATTCTATCATTTTCCATCATATACTATGTCTTCGCAAAAAGCTTTTAGTATTATTTTCCAAAAACTCCCTTTATAATTGCGACAAAATGACATTTTGTATTAAACACTGCATTATTCACTCACCTTAATTTCGACGCATAATCCACTTCTATCAGCGCTCTGTCTTTCACGAACGCCCCGTATTTTTCTAAAAAATCTATACCCCTGAGAGTGTGCACTGCCAAACTGTCAAATTGGTCCTGAAACAAAAGCAAAACTACCATTAATATAACATGGAAAAATTACATTCCCTGATAATTTAGTTTTAGTTTGGTGTGTCCCAAAAACTTCCTGATCTATCTGTTTTCTTGACCTCTAACACATATTTTTGTTGGACCCAGGTAAACTCTAAATATTTATCTTTGAAAAAGTTTAAATATTTACATTCTACCTGTGTATAGACTAAACTCATTAAGGTGTGCTGTATCCTATCAACTTCCATAAACACAGAAAGTTTTCTTTCTATTTTTACCCAAAAAATCGTAGTGTACTTCTAAAACGTCTGGTGTGAAATACCCACATTACCCTATTCTAAATTGCTAATTTATTTTATTTAAATTTTAAGAGAAAGTAATAAGAGCAAGTTATTTATTTCTTCTTAAGAGATCATTTCAGACGTAACTGTGTTTACCCAGCTCGCTAATAAGAGCGAGCGTGCTCTGGAATTTAGAATGAAGAACGTAACCCAATTCCTTATCGAAATAGCACACAAGCCTACTTCGATACAAAATAAAATTTCTTTCTGCCCAGATTATCATCCACCTTTTCTCTCAGTATCAAAACAATTCTTCGTTTTTAATATGTGATTAGCCAAAGGTTAATTTATTATCATATGAGATACAAAACGGGGCGTTACAAAAAAAATTGTGGGAAATCACTGAATTATTTTTCGAGGGTGCTTTTTATAAGACACACAGAACAATATTCAAGGATCCTTTCCTTTTTTATTTTGTATTAAAGTCTTTTTCGGTTCCAAAGATATTAACGTTCAAAAAACCATTAAATTATATTTTAAACTAAAAAAAACATATATTGCAGAATATATTAAAATACATATAATAAAAGTCCTAGACACACAAAAAAAACGTTTTTCCAGTACTATTTTAACAGGATAATAAGAAGATTATCCAAGGATCGTCCCCCTTTTCACTTAGTATCAAAACAGTTCTGCGTGTTTAATATATGAGTACCTGGAGCTCGCTCGGGGGATAAAAACACCAAAAAACATTGTATCCTACCCCTATCAGAGCTTGCCGGTCTCTTAGTTTTGGTACCACCATCGTGAAATGTAAAACTAATAGACCGAGCTAGTATTTTTTAATTTCTTACACTGGTGGCGCCATAGTACGGACAACGATTAAACTATCGTCATAGCAGAGTATCGATGCTTCCCACGTGCTTTTCTCACAATTTATTTATTTACGATATAAAATGAATTTAGTGGGAGTCGAGACATATCTCAATAGATTCCTGGCACCGGATTACCGATATCTTGCAAATATCGGCCGGCAACTAAAAGCCGTTTTCCCGGGCTGAGGAATTCATACATACCCACATACATACAAGATTTGCGCGTTTAAGAATATTAGATTAGCCAAAGATTAATTTATTATCATATGAGATATAAAACGCGGCGTTACAAAAAAAATGTGAGAAACCACAGAATTATTTTTAGATTATGCTTTTTATAAGACACACAGAAGAATATTCAAGGATCATTTCCTTTTTTATTTTGTATTAACACTTTGACGTCCGGGACACCACAGTGGTGTCGTGCGCAAAGTATCGCTCGACGGTCGGCGACAACGAGTAACAAAGTAAGTGCTAAATTAGTGCTGCCGGCGTCAAGTGAAGAAATGTTTACAAACAGTGCGGACGTCAAAGTGTTAAAATCTTTTTCAGTTCCAAAGATATTAACTTGCAAAGAACTATTAAATTATAATTTATAATAACTTCTAGGAACACAAAAAAAATGTTTGTCCGGGACTACATATTTTCACAGGATAATAAAAAGATTATCCAAGGATCATCCCTCCTTTTCACTTAGTATCAAAACAGTTCTTCGTTTTTAATGTATGATTAGCAAAAGATTAATTTGTTGTCATATTAGATATAAAACGGGGCGTTACAAAAATTAAAAAAAAAACTTAAAAAAACTGGTATTTCATTTCTGTTCTTTTTATAGGTAGGGACAAAATTTTAATAAATATACGGTAAGAACTCGCTCTCACACAACTAAACTGCCAATAATTCCAGGAAAGCAATAATAGCTGCGTTTTGTAACCACTGAAACTTATTATTACCAGAACTCATTAGAGCTCGGTTACATACAGTCGGTTCATTCAAGGGAGAGTCGTGATTCATTCGTTCTAGATTGGTTTACTCTGTTCACGTTCGTCTGAAGGCCATTTGTTGTTTTAAGTGTTAGTTTAAAATTCTTACGGTTCTACGTTGTTGTAGTATAGTGTACTACTGAGATGTATTTTTGTTGTGTTTTGTTGTAGTGGGCGTTTTATTTTGTTGCCGTGCTATACGAGGGTTTCCGCAATTTTCATTAACGTGTAACAGTGAAACCGTGTTCTAGGAGGGTCACCTGTATAGGGTTCGTTCAAACCAATTGTTCACTCAAACCAAACGAAGATTATGCCGTAGTTAAGTCGTAGCTTTTGAATTAAACTAGTAAGTTGTCGGTATAAGTCGATCCTTGAAGCTCCTTCACATGGAACAATTTAGATCAAGATCGCCCTGCATGACCTGCCCTCGATCTAGATTGTATCATGATTAGGGGATTCCATAATCGACCCCTGGGGTCGGGTCGGGAAGGGTCGTTAACGGAACAGGTCAGGTTAATGACGGATTTCCAGGTGTGATGGAGGGGGAACCCTATATCTATATTAAGATTATTAAGATGTTTATAGATTTCTATTGCTTATAATATGTTATGCCCCGTTATGTTTGTGGAACGCAAGTTCCAATTGAGGAACGATTTTCCATTCCTCAATCCTCCTGCGAGTTTAAACCCTCCACGTGTACCGCCCTTCGCGGCGCGTTGCAACCGCAGCCACCTCGCCCTTACTATCCATGACGACGCCAAACACCGCGTGACAATTACAGTTTGACGTGCGTGCCTCCGAAATGCTACCGTTCCTCCCTTTCCTAGCCCTGCTGGTCACCCCCGCGGAACTTCGCGCCCCCGCCGACAATTCCACGCAGAAACCGGAAGGTCTGCAAGAAGACGACACCGACCTGGATCTCGGACCGGCGCTGGAGGCGCGCATCGTGAACGGTCGCGACTGCGAGGGCGACGAGTACTCGCGCCTCGTGCACCTCGTGAGCCGCGCCCACGACGACGCCAACTTCTGCGGCGGCTCCCTGATCGACCCGCAGTGGGTGCTCACGGCCGCCCACTGCTGCCTGATGATGCGAAGGCAGTTAGACAACTACGACGTGCTGTTAGGCCAGAAGGAGTACCGCGGAGAGTTCGTCCATCGCACCGGCGTCCGCAACACGTTCGTTCACGAGGGCTTCGCCCTCACGCCCTACCACAACAACGACCTCTGCCTCGTCGAGCTGCAGCACGAGGTGCCCCTGACGAGCGACATTATGACCATGGCCGTCGCGTCGAAGGAGCAATTCGAGGAGTGCAAGACGGTCGAGACGTTCGGGTTCGGATCGCAGAAGGCGAGGCTGTTCGAGCCGACGGACGCGATGCAGTCCACGTCCAAGTTGCAGTGTGCAGATTTGACGCTGTTGACGTACGGGGAGTGTACGACGGTCGCGCCGTTCATGAAGCACCTGTTGGGCGACGCGATGTTCTGCGCGACGGACGCGACCGGGAAGGGCGGGGACTCGTGTCAGGGGGACAGTGGGGGGCCGGTGGTGTGCGGTGGACTGCTGATAGGGACGGTCGCGGGCGGGTTGGGGTGCGGGGACCCGCGCTATCCCGGCTACTACAACAGACTGGACACGTTTAGGGATTGGATGGACATGACAATTAAGAAGCCTCTGAGGTCGGCCACGTCGACCGGGTCGGGGCGACGCGTCGATCTTCTGGCGGTTGTTGTTGTTGTGTATCGTTTTTCGATTTTCGATTAATAAAAAGTTGAGTTGGTTTTGATTGGTTTGCGTTGAAAAAGCTTGATTTAAAAAAAGACTCATGTGGGTGATAAAATTGTAACATCAAGTAAGTCTCCCCCTAACATAGCTTTGGAGCAAATTAAGAGATTTTAATATGTTGTATATCAAAAGAAAGCTAAAAGAACAAGCTTTCCAATAAGCTACACTAAGTTTTATGCAAAACATTATAACTATTAAAAAACCAGCTTGGAAAAACCTGATTTAAAAAAATACTCATGTGAGTGATAAAATTGTACTCATGTGAGTGACTATTTTAAATAAATAAACGACAAACATTCTTTGCATACATACTATAATCCTACACGTTGTACTATGTTTAATAAATGTTTAATATGTGATAATATTGATAATAATAATGATATTGTTTAATAAATGTTTTAAAGAAATTACAGCATTTTTAAAAAAGTAGTACAGCATTTTTATTACATATTACTGTAAATATAATAATATATTAAAATCTGAAGAAATGACGTAAGGAATGATGTAGTGCGGATATAACACACTACTTACGTCTTAGTTAAGAATATAACGCTCGTCTTAGCTAAGAAAAATATTGAAATTAAGCTTTAAATCTCAATACATTTCCTGTAATTTTTATTTGATTAGAAAAATTCGAATTAGGTAAGAAAAATATTAAGAATAAGTTTTAAATCTCAATACATTTCTTGTAATTTTTATTTGATTAGAAGAATCCAAATTAGCTAAGAAAAATATTGAGAATAAGCTTTAAATCTCAATATATTTCCTGTAATTTTTATTTGCGTAGGAAAATCCAAATTAGCCAAGAAAAATATTGAGAATAAGTTTTAAATATCAGTATATTTCTTGTAATTTTTATTTGTTTAGAAAAATCCAAATTAGTTAAGAAAAACATTGAAATTAAGCTCTAAATCTCAATACATTTCCAAAATCAAAGGATAATCGAAGAAGAAGAATATACTAGTACTTTGTTTACCTGTTTTTGTTCGAAAATGTGGAGTAATGAGTTGGAGTTAAAATTTGTTGAATATTTTCATTCCGAGCTCATTTTATGGGATATGAAACATCGTCGTTATAAAAACAAAAATTTAATTCAGGATGCTTGGATCCGAATCGCCGAATTAATGAATATTGCAGTAACCGAACTAACTCGTTTATAATTAAATTCGTTTAATTTTTTTTAATAACTAAAGGCTACAGATAAATAAGATTAAACAACTTTTTTTGCAAAGCTAAGATATGTACTTGTTTTTACTTAACTTTTAAGTTAATATAATTAAAAGAAAGCTTTAAACGCTGGCGGGATCTATCGCTGTCTGCCGATAGATCCCGCCAGCAGTTCTGTCTCGATGTTTTCCACATGTTTTCCTCACAATTTTATTTATTTACGATATAAACTGATTTTAGTAAAAGTCGAGACATATCTCAATCGATTCCTGGCCACGGATAACTCCCCGCAATCACGGGCGCCAGCGAAAACTTTTTTCTTTAGCAGTTGTATATCGTACGAGGAAATATTCTGGTACTATAGCCAGGCCGTTGTACTCCCTACCATAACACTTAAGCCGCGCCCACAGCCTGCAATACGTAGTTGCACCTGGCCCGTTGATGGGTGTACCAGCTAGTGCTCTTTTACTTAATATTTCTAAGATCTACGTAAAACGGAGATCTTAGAAATATCTCCTTTCAAAAGTTATGGGCATTAAATGTTGATTGCAAAAAAGGAAAATAAAAAAATATTCTAAAATAAAATAAATTCTTAAAACCCCATTTGAACATAAAAAAGAATACTAGACTAAAAAAATTACAATTGCGGCTCAAATAGGCCGCAAATCTAATCTCTCATACAAATTCCTTTTAACCTTAGAAAGCATTTCAGGTGTGATAAGGTTAGCTGTTTCTATTATTTTAGCTCCCAAAGCATCCAGATTTTCTGCTCGTTCGTGGCCATAAACGGCCACGAACGAATTTCACTTTTATTTATAGCGATACTTATTCAATATTTTAAAGATTATGGGTTTTTCGCTATTATTTAAATAAAACAATATTAATTCTGAACGTTTCGTTAGGTTCAACTAACATTGTCAACAGTATATTAAAGTAACTGCAAAATTTGTACATAGTTTCATAAAGGTTATTATTGACATGACGACCGTTGACATGACAACCTTCATTCTGTATCTGATAGGTTACCATGTTACATGGTAACCAGAGTTCAGAACAGAGTAAAGTCGAAACGCGTCGAGCATGAACTCTGACGTCACCTGTGACGTCATAGGTCACCTCTGACGTCATTACCTGCCGACGTAGCATATCTCCTAAGCTCGTGTGCTGACATGACCGCAGTTCGACAAACCAAACCGTATGCAAATTTCCAGTGAGAAGAAGCAGCACAGTAGGTTCCTTAGAAAGCCAATCAGATCAAACGTTGTCCTTTCAAAACGGCACAACATCAACGCCTTAAACTTTGAGCCCTTGCTGTGAGTTTTTCTCTGGTCAATAAAGCATATTGTGCAACTTTTGGTATCGACCATTCGCTTTTCCAACACTGTTGTAAGTTCATGTTGAAATTCTAATTTTATTCTTTTCTGCCCCTCAGAGTGGAATGCGACCCTATGTTCTATGGTAATTATTGCTCGTCTGGATGAGTACTATCACCCCTCTTATTTTGTAAAGACAATTTAGACTCACCCTGTATACAGACTAAAAAATACTCCTCAGTTTTAATAACATGAAAAACGTGTTAACCATTATACAACAAATTGCTTCTAACAATGGTTACGATATCGACTATTTTAATAATATATTTCAAAAATACAACGTTAAACATAATAACCATACAACACTACTGTATATAGAAGGTGAACCTAAACCAATCTATAGAGCCATCACTTTCCAGGGCAATATCAGTAACAAAATTAAAAACATTGCTAATAAATTCAATATTTCACTTGCCCTTAAAACAAACCATAATCTAAAAAACATACTTAACAATAATAAACCACCTACCAAACTACTAGAAAAAAATGGTATATACACCCTTACATATGCAACTTGCAATGCTACATACATAGGAGAGACCGGCAGAAAGATCGCAATTAGAATCAAAGAACACCTCACAAGCAATAATTGAAACTCCGGTAGACACATAAATTTGAATAATCATAAATTTACAATTAATAACATCAAAATCATTCATCATCTGAATAAAGGATATTTGTACAGATATGGTACAAATTAACCTTTTTATACTTCGAATCCCCTCTTGGAAGTCGATAAATTGCAACGAGATTAGAGAGAAAGAAATCGGCAGAATAAAAAAGTCGCGGGATGCTATTTTAAGACACATGATTTAAGTCATTTTGTTACATTACTAATGTTAAATAAATACTAACGTTATGTTTCACATTACTTTATTTCAACTTTTATGAGATTTTTTCAAAAATCAACACCGTTTCTTTAGCGTAGATCACTTAACGTTTACAATGTCAATATCGCAGACCTACCTTCCACTAGCATTTCACAAATAGTAATTTGTATCTCTTATGGGATCTAATGCTAGAAAATATGTAATAAATATCCTGCTATAATGTACTTACCTGTGGAGTGCAGGTGGTAGGTTTAAAAGGGGTACTGTGTTGTGTTGATATTAATATTCGACAGCATATTAATAAAACGTATATTTAACTCACTACATTGTACTCGAATTAACATTAAGATTCTACAGACGACTACTGAAACCTTCTTCGGATTAACTTGTAAGGCCTTCTGAAGACTTCTACTGAACCTACTCCTATTATGATGAACTTGCGTTTCTGTCCCACTTATGAGTGATGCAAACGTTACAAGGCTCTAGCGCAGGACAACCTTGCTGTGTCAGCATAACAAAGTAGAAGTGCATTTACTTCTACGTTTATACACATTTTATGGAAGATGTATTTAGCCAAAGTCCTTCTTTTTATTTAGCCAAAGCCAAAGTCACCGTTTCGGAATTATTTGAGCTATTTTCATAAAAAATGGAATTTGCTTAATATAGGTAGGCCATCCCACATTAAGGTGACCTAATTTTATTGTATTAGAGTTATTCCTATAGAATTAAGGAAAAATTGAATTAAGGTAGAATAACACTTAATAGTTAATAACTATTAGAATTTTAAGAATAATACTTAATATCGATCGATTTTTGGAAGGGTTCCTTCATTCTTAACCCATTAGTGTATAATTTTACTGCTATTTTGAATCAGAATATGTTTTGGGTGTTAAAATTGATGATGAAAATATGTGACAACTTTTTCTTACTTGGACTTAAATTTAAAGTAGCTGTTTCTATAGGGAAACGATTATTTTCTCTAACGTCCATTACAATAGATATTATTTCCTGTAGTCATTAAAAGCAAAAATCTTGAGATGATCTCTGCAGCAATTGCTGGATCTCATTGGGAGGAGTAATAATGAAGATGAAGTTACTGGTATTTACTTATTGCCACCAGACAATCAGTCTGCAGCAACAAACGAAGACGAAGACGTATCTGATTGTGAAACTGCAAATCGATACCATTTGTGAAGAGGAATCTTGAATCTACTGTGCGAAATCCGTTGTGTTGACGCCGAGTTTGGTGTAGAAGATGACAATATGCCTCTTTCTGTTGTACGGAATAAAGTATATTGCTTTTAATGCTACCAGTTCAAACATACTTTCTTCTTCTGCAAAATGTACAATAAAGCGTGCTAAAAGTGTAATTCTACTGTACTCCAACGCAACCTTCGGCGGAATCTTTCGCGTCTGAGACGCCGTTAGATTTTTTAACTTATTTTGGTGTGAAGACGTAATAGACAATATTGCGATGCGTCAAATACATCCGCACAACAGAAATATTACCAAAGAATTTTATTCAAGGAAAAAAAACGTCTCCGAGACGGGACTCGAACCCGTGTCTTTCGCTATCCGGGCGAACGTTCTAACCGCTAAACCACTCGAGACCTCCCGTCCGTTTGAATATTTCGTTCCTTGAAATAACCGCAATTATATCCGGATATGTGTTACAGAACCTGTTTTCACCTATTAGAAACACAAAGCAATCTTCGTTCACTGAACTTCAGATTTTAATGTGTAAACTGGATTAAATATTCGACAAATTAGAAGACTGGATTACCCCTATATATAAAACTAATATACAAACCCCCAGTATATAAACTTGTATCTCACAAAAAATGAACTTTACGTAATTCACGGGGCCATGCTATTATCAGGATATTCGAAATGATCTAATAAAAGAATGTATTGATCAAGCTTTGAGGATGTACACAAAATGTTAACAAAAGTATAACATTCAACAAATTTGAGACTAATAATTGTAAATATTTTAGGGTCACAATTTGACCCTAAAATATTTACATTAAATTATTTACCGCAGTCACTATCACAGAACATCCCCCTTCTTTGAAAGATTTCAAATTCAATTTTAAACTTATAACTTATACAACTCGGATGATACATTAAACTTTTATCATCCGGCTTTTCGGCGTTACGTGACGCCGCGCTGCAGTCTGTATTAAGGAATATAAAGCGTCTGAGGCGTAAGCCACCTTTGTGGACTGGGGATATTGGTGCGCCCACCATCGCGGTGATATTCCGAAGTCGGCCGCGTCATTTTTCACCCGAAACCGGGGAGCATCAC
Organism: Diorygopyx duplodentatus; assembly: GCA_033557515.1. NCBI lineage: Eukaryota > Metazoa > Arthropoda > Insecta > Coleoptera > Scarabaeidae > Diorygopyx > Diorygopyx duplodentatus. The sequence continues at coordinate 12,331 of JAWQRJ010001254.1, forward strand.
GTTCAGGGGGCATTACCCACAAAATACCCGCGCAATCAATCTTAATAACGACTACCTGCACCCTCGTTTCGGTGCAGTTGCGCGCAGCCCATCAGCTGCTAATGACATCGTATTTCGAATTATTAATTATTATATCGCGAGGACGGTCGCTGTGCGTTGTCGGAAAGCCGTAAAAAAGTCGTGTCATCGACCTCCCTTATCTCCCCCTACCTTCTCTAGGGGCGTCGTCAGTAATGGGCAAGTTTCCCCCGGAAAAAAATATTTCCGAATGCGAAACTTTCGGTTAGGAAAAGTTCTGCTTGCCGACTCAATGTTTGATGGGTAACTAATTAAGAATGCTGCTAAATGACAAGGGGGATAAAGGCACTAATAGCATCGACGGTCTTTGCAAATATATATATATATATATATATATATATATATATATATTTCATGGTACATCTTGTAAATAACGGATGTCTGTCCTTCTAGTGAAATAACAAAAAACGTCGACCACTGAGCACGATAATCGCACCACCCTCAACATTACCGATTAAGACCCATTCTTCGACGACTCTATTCTCCTCTCGCCGCATTACCCAGAGAGCCTCTCCATTCAAATCCCGCGCGTATCTCCCGATCTGCGGAAAAGGTCGACCCAGTGAATTATAAATTTGTATTACAAGGATACCGAATCCCGCACGGGATGCGGTCGCCGCGCGCGGGGCGGCCGATACCATCGCTCCTCCAGAGAAGAAGAAGAAGGGTCACTGTGTACACAATGAATCCTTTTCCTAGCGGCGGTCGGCCAGCGACGCGACCACAAAGGCGTAGTAGGCCATGAGACCGACCTAGACCATGGGTGCACGGAGATCGAAGAGGGCTATCTTATCGCGGAATCGGATCGCGGCGGACGGGCAGCGCAGGCGCTCCTCCGGACGGGAGGGGGTACCCGAAGATCTCCGCAGGAAGATAACGCCGTGTGCTCGAAGAGAGTAAGTGGCCGGCCCCCACATCTGCCCGGGGCTCGGATGCTGCGGGGAGCTGGACCCGTTCGTGCACTCTCGCTCAGCTACCACCTGATGTTACAGCAGTCGTGAGAGACGAGGAGTTGGCGAGAAGAACTCGTCAAGGACGGGGCTGAGTAGAGTGAAGTTTGTTTGTCAACGTTCAAGGTTGGAGATGTAGTAGGCCATGATGAGCTTCCGCTAGATGCTGTTTGTTCTTGAATCTATATAATTTTTAATTGTCTTTGAATTAATCTGTGACTCTAATACCACTCTTAACTAATTTTTATTAGCGAAAACTTCCAATCCAAATCTAATCATAGAGTGAAACTTCCATAACTGGAATCTAAGAAAATATCCATCAATCAGCTAAGAGATATAAGAATTTAATAATTATTCCAGTTTGTAAATTAATAAACCAATGTATACAGGATGAGATATTTTCTGATTGTCTAGGAATATCTCTATAGACCAATCTCTATCATTCCAATTCTGGGTAAAATATTTGAGATAGTGTTAGAACTGCAACTGGTAGAATATTTTGAGGTAATCGGTCAGTAAAATCTATCCTAAAAAATGATAATTATCGTCGTTATTCCATTCTATATCACTATTATCATGGCTAGAAGGAGATATTTGAATAAGGAATTCTTGTAAATTGGAGAAACATAAGAATTTTACATATCAACCATGTGCTTTATGCAATTCTTTCACACCGCAATTCACAATCAGTTGAGGTGAAATATTATGTCTCCCAAAGTCTAGTCCAGGCCAAGATGAACATGTTTGCTAACAGAGTTCGCTAACAAAGTTGATCACAGTGTGTTTAAGTAAAACAATGTGTTTAGAACAATGTTCTAAAAATATGCTCTTTCATCAATGCTAGCGAACAGATCCTGTCCACGCCAAACGCAAGGTTAATAAGGCTTAGGTTCCGTGAAAAGTTTCAGGAGCTCCACGAGACGTTCGGAAAAATTAAGGAAACAAATTTTATATTGTAAAAAATAAGAATTTTAATACATTATGTTTCACGTTATACTTTTACTCTTATTTTTCCATACTCATTTAGATGCTACATACATATTTATTTTTGCGTTTAAATTAAGTACAAATGATTTCTTCCATTTTGTAAACACCTGAAAATATACAAAATATGCAAAATCGTAGTAATTTATGATTTAAATTCGAAGATTAAAGAAATTATGGAACAAAATTATTGGAATAATCGTGTTGAGAAACTATTTAAAAAAAAATGCTTTAACAAAAATTGATATATTGCTTTAAAGATATATGTTTAACCAATACCAAAAAGTTAGTTCTCAATTTTTGTATTCACAAATTTGGTGCTTTTGTTAAAAAAATACGATTAATTTTAATTAGTCCAACTGTATTAGAATTTAAATGCTTGCTTGCATGCGACAGAAATTTAAAGTAAACCTTGTAAGAAAAAGGATTATTTTCATAAAGATAGACATTTCTGACAATGTATAACTTCAGTTTGCAACTAACAAACGTTTCTACTTAAAGTGAATGAAATTATAAAAATTATAACTTACGTAACACATAAATTAATAATAAGCACATTATATGCTAAACGCCCGAAAATAGTATCGTTTTTTGTGTGAGAAATGCCAATAAACGCATTTTCGAAAAAAAAACTTCAAATTTAAATTTAATTTTCGCGCATATTAATAGTTTATTAAAATACGAAAATTGTATTATCAACATTTGTGTGGTATTTTGTAAAAATAGCTTATGTAAAAATTGGTAAATTCCTTGAAAAAAAATTTCTCCCCAGGCTAAAAATATGAGACCAAAATCTCCTGACATTATTTTCATTAAGAATTGTTCTCTGTTCAGTGTTGGAGTTGTCTTATAAAAATTTAACTTAAAACTGCAAAAAATGAGTGAATTCAATAACGGTGCAGAAAGTACCAGTGCGGGCATAAAAAAATATGGACTTCATTATACAGAAGATTGGGAGAATTTGGACGATTTTAAAGGCTGGTTATCAAAAAGTCGAAAAGGTAAAGATTACGCCATATGCAAACCCTGTGATAAGGACATAACATGTATAATATAATCAGTGAAAAAGATGTGCTTATTAACTCTTACAGGCACAAAAAAACTGCAGTTATAAAAAAAAACAAAATTATTGATAATTTTATATGCAATATACTAAAATAACACCAATTCACATATTTCAACTGCTTGATATTTCAAGAAACTCCTGGTGAGGTGGTACACCATATGCAGGTTTAAATTTTTTTCCAGTTATTTGTTTTTTCTGAATAGCACACAAGTTTGTTTGAAAAACCATATATTCTAATATTTCGTTTGTTATCAACAAACTAAAGATTTTATAGGACGTTAGATTAGAGATGTGAGTAACAATATCGCAGTGGTGTCCGTAAAGTGGTCAATTTCACACTCTATAAAAGTATCGTTCCATTTAGGCGTTTCTGTTTCTAAAATCTTGCTTCCTGTACAAAAATTGACTTAGCGGAACGTTACTTTCAGGATCTGAGGATTCGAAACTGTATTCGATAACTTCTTCACAGCCTCCATTATTACCCAACTGCTTTGCAGTATTCAGGTCTAATTCATCAATTACCGATTCTTGATCAGAAAATCTCGATCAGATGGAATTGATTCAAGTTCAGCATAGAACTCCACTTCCCTGATTTAAACCCAACTTATATATTAATTTAAATGGTAATTTTTCAGGTTTCTTCTTTCTAACCATTTTTATGAATACAACCCTAATTTGTAAAAAATATATGATAGTATAAATATCTTTTTCGATTTTTCACCTATGTGTAAAGTATTTCAGAAGGAAACTTTGCTGAGCAAAGTTTTTTAGACGACGTGCTTAGACTTTTATGTTGAAGGGTGTTCACAAATAATTCTACGATTTCATTTGAAAAGTAATAGCCAACAAAATTTTATTGATCCAGTTGTAGTGAAATCGGATTTAGTTGCATTAATTTCCGTAGTGTTAAGTGCATTTCCAAATTTATTAGATCAGGTCAAAAATTTACAAAAATTAGATAATGAATGACATTTATTGCAAAATACCAAAAAAGTTCAGTTATTTTCTGATGACGTGGGACTATTTTGGCAAAATGTAAGTAAAATAGCATATAATAATAACAG
>JAWQRJ010001255.1:0-16472 GCA_033557515.1 Diorygopyx duplodentatus
TTACAGAAATCGTGCTGTAATCGTAATATTAGTTTCTACTGAAATCTGCTGCAATAAACGTTAGCATACAAAGTTTTCTCATTTTTTCTTCAATTATCACCCGAGATTTATTTAAAAATACCTGAACCCAACACCACATAATGCATATATCAATTCTAATTATCAATATACAGAACAAATTTGCAAGATCAAGCAACAAGATCTTGCTCAAGCGAGAAGCGTTAGACCAGGTCTTGAGCGTCGCGAGTGACATCATGTGCAGAACGGCCGAAAAGAAGACCCTCTTGTAGTACATCCCTGTCTCTTCCCACCTTGTTCTTCCACTTCTCGTGGCTTCGCGAGAAGTTCCGATTTATCTCGAACATTCTAGACGCCGTCTGCGCGGCATGTATAAATGCTGCATCTCGTTCAGTTCCAGCCAATCTCAGTAGAGCCGATCCTTCTACCTCTACCGTGAATTTGTGAGTTGCAAGTATACAGAATCATGGATAATTTTTTAAGTGGGCGTAAGCGAGCATTAGACGACAGTGAAGCATCAACAAGTTCACATACGACAGTGGTTGGGAAGATAAAATCAAGAAAATATACTCAAGAATATTTAAAATTTGGGTTTACCAGCGCTGAAGTAAATGATGAGGAAAGGTCCCTGTATGTCATTTGCTCAAAAATTTTGGCAGCAGGCAGCATGAAACCTAATAAACTTAAACGCCATTTGGAAACGCTTCATAGTGAGTATCAGTTCTTTTGACGATCTACGCGTCATGGTAGAGTAAAAACCAGGTAAGTTACTACGCATTGTTGTTCTGTTGTTTTCAATGAAATGGGGTCCAAAATTGATGGCACGTGCCTTCAATTCAAGAAAAACCAATCGTTACCAAAAACAGAATCAATTTCACTTATCTCCTCGCCATTATTTCTCTACTTCTTGCACTCGCTAGGTCGATAAATTGCGACGTAGCTGACAGGATCTTGAAAGCAGAGCGTTCTACAAAATCGCCGAGACCCAGACATTCAATGGTCTAGCGTAAATCGGCTGTTGGCAATCTCGACCGGCTTGCTACGTTCGGTGAGCCAACGTGAAGTGCCATTAAGAAACTTTGAACTCTTAGCCTTTATTTTGAATGGAGTTTATTACAGCGGTCTCATTTAAAACGAATTGAACGGGCTTTGCCTTGCAGCGTTACAATCCACGTCCTCGCGACCCGGAATTGAGAGTGTACTGATAAGTTTTCGGTATTCAAATGTTCCGCTCAACAATGTAATGCGGATAGACTATTATGATCGATGGTGTTGGAAAATGGAGCTTAAACTCTTCATCGGCTTAACATTTACGGTTATTTTATTAACATTCAATTCGTTCTTTAATTTAACATACTCAAGTTATGTTCTGGTGGTTCACTTATTACAATAGATGGAATGATATGTAGCCCTTGTTGATGTTTAAAATGAACGGCTGTTCGATGGAAGAATTGAACCGTGTCCTTTTTAAATTAACATAAAATTGCATACTGGATAAAGATCTGATCCAGGATAGCGTGCTCCTAGTAATTCCACCAATAAGGGGGAAAAGTATTAAATGAAAGTTATATTTTTCTGATGCTCCACGTCGTATGTATTAGTGGGTCGCATTCATAAGAAAATATGCCGTCTTAATGGTTATTGGAACGTCCGTATAAATGAAGTTTCGCGAACGAGCCTTTTGATGAAAATAACTTTCAATTCAGGAAGCTGTAGAATTGAATTCGGGTGCCCTTTTCAGTTTAGCCCAAACTTTGCGGGCTAAGGTAAGGCCACAACATGAAATTTAATTTAAAATTGAACTGATATTCTCAAATTACAACGTAAAACTTACCTTTTAGTCAATGCCTTACGACTTTTTAACGCCCTCTGCAGTTTAGGCGTCACACCCCTCGTATTTTTTATCCATTGAATAAATTATGCGACTAAGACGGAAAAGTCAGCCCTCAAAAAGTGTTAAGCGGAAAAAGATGAAGAGTCCATCTTAAAGAAACCTACCAAAATTAACTAGGGGAACCTTAAACGAACATAAGACAGTAATGCCAGTTCTTTGTGCGTTCTTTTACACAACAGTAATTATTTGAGCTTTTTCCTCAAGGGTTCTTCGCTTCATCCTACGATCGTGTGGCATAACGCCAGGTGGACACGGAATAATATATCTCACACTATGCATACATATTATATACTTAATTTATACAGTCTATCAATTTACGATGACAATCGGGAAGATGTAGGGTGCAGGAACAGTTCAACGGGAAACTTATCAAGAATGCCGGGGAAGTGGAGAGCAAACTTACATGATTTAGTGCTCCAAGACCCGCCCGAGACATATTTCCTTACTTGCTCTAATTTATCGTTGCAGTGTTCACTCGCCCTGTAAAATATATTAACCATTCCCAATATTATAAAATATTATAACGTACCTGAGAACTACGTTCGTGGTAGATCTGAAATTAAAAAGGAAACTTCTTTAAAACAACATTCGTTTTAAGGCCCAAACTGTCCCCCTTACTTTAGTCCTTTCTTCCTATAATACACCTCAATCCTTCTCCTTACCAGCCTTTCAAAAAAAGTGTCATACACGCCTTTGCAGTCGCTAATATGGAAGAAGGTGATTACCGGCAGCATAGTTATCGATCTGCCTGTACATTTTGGGATCATCGGTCTCTCTGGTATGCATTTCTAATAAGTCCGCGCTGTTTCCTATCTTCGTTGTGTCTGCTGTCTTCCAGGAGTCAGTGAAATTGTCTTCTTGCAAACATCTGTTATAAATCTTTCGCAGTATATCGGGGCAGTACTCCTACTTTTCAGATTTTATACTCGAATTTTGCGATTTCTGTATACCCATTAATAATATCCACATTATCCGGTACTAAATCCTCGCCGTCGTTCGCAAATCAATTGTCTCCCGTCTATCCGTCCTAGTTGTCCTGATATTTCCCACTCGCACCATCTTCATAATCATCTTATACACTATTCTGTTGCTGATAATTCTGTAACAAAACCTAACAACAATAAATATAGCTAAGATTCAACAGGAATCTTACCTATTGAGCGGGTATTATATTTGAACGGTTCATAAGAATGTAACGATGCGTCTAAAATAGGAATTAGAACCAGGTCTTGTAAAGAGCAGTGACCCCTAAACCGGTCCAAGCCAAGGAAAACAGTGGCGCGAAGCAGCCTGGTCCGTGTCAGAGCTCGACCAGCTCCGTTCTGAGATCAAGTTGACCGCTGAGCCGGTCATCGCTGGAGAACAACTGGAGGGGTAGCCCTGAGCTAAAATGCGCGCAGAAGGCTGAGTCGCTCCGACAGAGGACGCCCTTACTTCTCATTTGAACAGTCACCGAAGACCGATATAAAAGATTTACGCTTCGCTATCCCCGGCAGTTTAGTTCAGTTCAGCTCCAGCCGAAAAGTATACCAGTGACCAGTAGTGAAACCAGTAGTGAAAACCAGTAGTGAAAACCAGTAGTGAAAACCAGTAGTGAAAACCAGTAGTGACCAGTATCAGTGACCGATTATGCATTTCCGATAAAACACGCAACATTCGAAAATGGCGCATGCAATACAGCGGAACTGGAACTTTACAGACCACTATTTCAATTCGAACATTTGGGCTAGAAATCAACTCCTGGGCTGAAATTTTCATTATGACGGATAAGAACCAAAAAGTATTTGATTACAAAACGTATTTTCAGTGCTCTCATATTACATTCTCCATTTTAATGTTTGCACTAGAATTTTTGCGCTATCATCGCTGATTGATATAAATTTAAAGTTGGCAGAGAATGGATACAAAATGGCGAATCCAATATGGCTATTTGGATCTAAAGGTACTTATAAACAGTGAAAACAGCTATTAAAATAGTAATTTACTTACTTGATACCGGACCATTAGTATCAGTTACAGTGAACTGGTCATTCAACGTAGCTTACAGCGGTAAAGTGCCGATGCGGCTATTAGTGTTCTGCAGGTAGATTATCACGCATGAGAAATATCGGTTTTAGTCGGCTTTCATGCCATTGCGAGTCCAGCAGAATTATTCACGGTATTCGATTAAGGTTCGGGTATCAGGAAATATTTAGAGTAACAACTGAAATAAATGCCTGGCGCCATATTAACAATCACAATGAAATCTAGGACTCTCCCTTTATTGCTGTGAAACACAAACATAAACAAACAGAAACTTTATCTTAAGTGTAAGCAATTGTATGTAGTTTTTTTCTAATGTCACTATTCACACATAATTTTTTCTTGATAACCTGTAGTTGAACTAACTCTGTCTGTTTATTTCAAGATTTCCTAACGGACTAATAACGTGCTAGAGAAAATTTTCTCTTACGACCTTAAACACTTACTGTCTAAATCTCAACGTTACAGAAAACACTTCAACCTGTTATCGAGCCGTTTTTAACGTGGCAAGTGTTAATTGCAGTCAGGTAGCTCAATGCAGTGTTGGATTTCGGGAACTGCTCCGCTATAAAGCCGACGTAATAGTAAAAGTTCCTAGATAAGAAAACGAACGACGTAGAAAGTAGATAAAGGACTCAAGTTTCTATTAGTTAGCGGATAGCAAAATCCCCCAGTATCGTTTCGGTCGCTGCGAAAGTGACTATTGCAATCGATATAGCGTAGGATGAGAATAACGGTGATAGTTTGAAATAATTTAATACGATGTTCTAGTTGAAAAGTTCAATTTCCTGTTTGGATAGTTTATTTCCAATAGAAAGCGGAGGTTCTAAATATGACAATTACGATTGGCATATCCTATTTATTTAACATGTTTTTTTCCTAACTTTTAATAAGGATTTCTTTAAATAGTCTAATAGTTCAAGGATAATTTGTAATAATAATATTATTTAGCAGTGTTAATTATCAAAAAAAGCTTGGACGCGTGAAAATACCATAAGGTGCGATAAAGTGTTTAAATTGAGTGGATGTAAATCATCCCACTACTTTTCTACTTATAAATGTATAAGAATATACATGTGATGTGCGAGTATTATTTAATAATGAAGGAACCTTACTAAAAATCGATTAATTTACGTATTGTTCTCAAAATTTTAATGGGTGAATAATTATTAATGCGGTTCTTTGGAGAACGTTTTATTTTCATGGAAAACTTGTTCGTATAAGGCAAAAAATGTTTTTGATTCCCATTAAAACAGGGCAATTATATGTGGAGTAAACTAATATTATTAGCGTGATGTACAACATCTAGACAAACCTAATTTGAGAGTTCAATATAAGCGGTTTTTATCACGTAAAATAATTCATCAATTTTCATGCTAACTTCGTCCAATGAGTCTAAAGATTCTGTTAGGTCTGTTTTTGCGTATTTAATATTTGCAGACATTTTATTAAATTAATTATACAAGTTATTAGCCGTTTCGAATGGAGCTCTAAATGCGGTTTTGTTCGATTCAAGAGAGGTTTGGGTAAATGTCGAGCTGGGGTTCAACAGCTTTGCGAAATGTTTACCAGCGTTGACAACTTCATCTACAGAGATCATTTCGAAAAGTTTTGCGGGTGAGAGAAATAATCAACGACGCTCTACGAGAATAACGAAACGAGCGGGGCGGGAAATTTTTATATTTTACAAACCATTAAAATGTAATGAACTTATTGTTCATTACATTTTAATGGTTTATATATTAAACCAAAACTGAACAGGTGAAGATCATACCTTCTATTTTTGTACCAGTGCCATGGGTGCGACTAATAACGCCGGCATCTGAGCTGACATCGGATGTGGTGCTTCTGTGATTCTATACAAATTTTCTTATATGACTAAATTATGGGGGTACATCTGTTATGTATTTTGACATATAGACACGAATGCACGATGTGCCTTGATTTGCCTCGAATTCTCAAAGCCTTTGCCAGTTTCGAACCTATATGCAAGAGATCTAAAGCTCTTTTGATCACTCAGAATCCACATGAGTAATAACACAGCAATAATCCGGCAGTCTAGCTCTACATTATCCATAGTAACCAATTATTTTCACTTAGACAGTTAGCTGTGGGTCAATCAGTTGCAATACAGCCTTAGTGTAGTGCTAGTAAATAGAAGCGCACTCCCTGGACTGTTGAGCCATCTTTAATCCAAATAGCCCTTAATAAGACAATGTTAAAGTATGACAACAATGTTTACAGTGACCTTCCCTTGTTAGCTAATATCAAATTTATCACCGCAATAAAAATTCCAATCAATGTTACGAGCCGTTGCTAAAATTTAATACTTTAATAAAATCGAAAAAGTCGTGTAGTAAATCTCAAATCAATTTTATTCAACTCTAACAGCGAGAAATCTATGGACGTTCTGACCCCAATCTCTTTTATAAGCGATTTTCTACGCTCTGTGTTGGAACTCGTGAAACATTTCTTGGAGATTTTCTCTCTAAATTCGCTCTTAAGTGGATTTTCTATATATCATACGTTTCCCTCGCATATACTTGTAGCTCTAAGAGCTCACTCGAGATGCTCACTTTTTTCTTTGAACTTTAAAGTGGAGTTAAATGAAGGAAACACACAGGAATTTTAAACCAAAGAAAAATGTCAGACGCAATTCGTATTTTATTCCGTTGCATTTCTTTGTTCCCGTATAGCATGGGCACTTTCTTGCCAAGCCGTAGGAACAACAAAACTAATTTGGTATTATAATATTAAATTATTATTATGTATAAATTTAATATTGCATATGCATATAATTATTAGGATGCTTTTCTTCTTGTAAATTTAACAATGAAGCAACCTTGCTAAAAATCGATTGATTAAACGGATTTAATTTTTTTTCTAATTTTCGAGAAAAAAATTTGTTGAAGTTAAATAATTTATTGAAAAACACAAACTGCTTAAATCAAAGCAAATGCAAATTAAACCAATCAAATTTTCAAAAAATAATTATATTATACGTTCGAAGTGTCCTCTGCTCCAGTAAACATGTAGTGCTCAATCAGTTCTTTTTAGAATTTATTGTGTTGTAATCGAAACTACTCAATTACCTATCGTTACTTCAATGTAGTACGCGATGATTTGTGTGTATCAAATTTGCGGACTGTATGTCACAGTCTAGTTTTCTGCTGCAACATAATAAATTCTTAACAGAACTGATTTAGCACATCTTTATCCACAATGATGTTTTCTGAAGCAGACCGAATTGAGATTAATGATAATTTTAAGGTACAACTAGTTCAAGAGTGGTCAGACGATGATTTTGATCACCGTGCTCGATTTTGTGAGGTACTTATGGAGGACTGCAACCCCGGGTCGGTCTTAATAATTTATTGAAATAAATTATGAATATTCAATAATTCACAATAACAAAATAAACGGTTCTTCCTTCGGTCTCGGGCGCCAGATTTGGTAAGTTTTTTCTCCAGGGGTGGGTAATTCTTGCAGGTATCTTCTGCCCGTTGCTCCTTGGTCGGGGTTCGCTTCTTTCTTCGGGCCGGTCCGCTTGGATGGTTCTCTGGTCAGGCTGGTTCTAATCGTAGCACAATAACTGAGCTCTCGACGTTTGACCTTTATTTACGGTACCAACTTTTAACAATTTATAACCTGCAGTCGGTTTTAAAAGTGAAATTAATATTAGCCAAAACCTAGCTAAGTCTGAAGGACTTTACGAAATGGACCTTAAGATATACAATACATCTTACGTCTAACTGTCCTAGTGACAGGGTAACTTAAAATATATCGCACTTAATCTGGCTTAATCTAGCCGTAGTACGGTCTTGGCCTCTTGCACTTCAGACTGGTCCTCTTCGTAGTTCCTCGTCGCCCGGATCAGGGGGTTTTCGTCCGCGGCTGCGAACTCCTTCTGGGCATCTTCACTGATCAGCTCCTGGATGGTGGGAATCTTGACTTCCTCGTGGATCTGGGTGTTCCGAACGTACCTGGGTGCGTTGATGGTCATCCTCAGCGCCTCGTTCTGTGCTACCTGCAACTTCTTGATGTGTGTTCGCCGCGTATCTCCACGCGGCGGACGCGTACGTCATCGTCGGTCGGATTACGGACTTGTAAATCCGGACCTTGGTGGACGCGCTCAGCTTGCTCCTTCTGTTAAGAAGGGAGTACAAGCAAGCCAGCGCCGCCTTCGCTCGGTTGGTGCAGCGCTCTGTGCGAGCCTTCCTGGTGAGCTTCCGGTCCAGTATCACGCCTAAGTACTTGGCATCCGCCACGGGATCTACATGTTAAACATGGTAATCGGTCCTGTAGGCTGCCGCTTCCTACGGGTCAGGAACACAACCAAGCCCTTCTCAGGGTTGACGCTGACGCGCCATCTGGTGAACCACTCCTCTAGGTCCTCAGTGGCCCTCTGGAAACAACAGCATACCAAGGCCGGCGATGACGGCGGTGTCGTCCGCGTAGAGGGCGAGCTCCGCCTGGTCGGTCTTGGGCACGTCCCTGGGAAGAGGGTGAACATGAGGGGTGACAGGAGTGATCCCTGGGGAATACCCGCCTCCATTGGTCGCTCGGTCGACCGAAAATTTCCCACTTTGACGCGGAAGCTGCGTTGTCCCAGAAAGGATACCACAAGCTTTACCAGTCCTGGGTGTATGTTCGCTTCCAGCAGCTTATACAAAAGGCGCTGGTGCCAAATTTTGTCGAACACCTTGGCGGTCTTTTGTTGAAGCCTTCCGTCGCTTGATCCACTACACGCAGAACCTGTTGAACGGTGGACTGACCAGCGCGGAACCCGAACTGATCGTCTGGGAGGAGTTGCAGTTCGTCGATCTGGTCTCGTAGCCCTCGCAGGATGACGGCCTCCAGCAGCTTTCACAGCATCGACAGGAGACTGTTCGACCTGTAGTTCTGCGGGAACGTCGCAGACTGGCCCGGCTTCTAAGCGCCTTATACAGCGGTCGGCGCGCTGGAGTATTGGAAAGAGCAGGGTGAGAATTCGTTGTGCGCATTCACAGTCTCGCTTCGCCCGGCGACAACGGCAGAGTCCAAAGGTCCCGCGTCTCGGCAACTTGTTTTGGTTCGGCGGCAATTCGAAAATTTACACTTATATGGCGTAACGAAAAATCACTTCGTTACAAGGACATTGTTCTTTCAGATGAATCAACATTTTGTTTGAACGGAACGGTAAACAGACAACGTTTTGCAGATTCTCGGTCGTTTCTGGGAGACCGAGAATCCGCATTGCATGATCGAAGGTCGTACCCAGCATCCACATAAGATTAATGTGTGGGCTGGAATTGTGGGTAACCACATTATAGGGCCTTACTTCTTTGAACAACATTCAAATGCGGAACAGTATTTGGATTTCTTACGGTTGGAGCTAGTACCAACCCTTGCTGTTATGTTTCCAAACGAAGCGGCACCTGATATATCCGATCAAAGGATTTTGTTTCAGCAAGATGGAGCAACCCCGCATTATGCCCTTGCAGTTAGGATATACTTGGACAACGTGTTCCCACATCGCTCAATTGGATGTTGTGGGACTGGGGAGTGCCTTCCCATGCCTAACACCTCTGGACTATTTTTTTAAGGGAAAATTTGAAAAGTAATGTGTATTTGAACAAACCACACACTTTTGGCATGAAAACAAGAATAACAAACGGAATCCGTTTAATTACGCCAGAAATGGTGGAAAATGTGCAAACAGAATTTGTTTTCTCAGTAAAGCATTGTCTTTCTGAAAACAAAAGATTTAATTTAATTATTTTTTAAAAAATGAATTGATTTCATTTGCTTTTACTTTGATTTAAGCAGTTCGTGTTTTTCAATAAATTATTTAGCTTCAAGAATTTTTAGCAACAAAAATTTTCGAATGAAACCAATTTCAACAATTGCAGGTCGTCTTAGGGCAGCTAAGCTCTATCGAATTCATAAAAAAATGTAGGATGCCACTGTGACGAAGCAAAAATTAAGGGCCGGATATATGTTAATATATGCGTTCTCGAGAGCCGAGGCCGGGCGTAAGAGGGGCAACGCGGGATAGCGTTTGGTCCGTTGCGAAGCCCGGTCCGCTCCGCACTGAGAGTGGAGCTCCGATAGGTCAAGCGGCCGCCGCCGACTGTGAGAATGAGTGGAGAGGAATACGTCGAAGTAGGTTCGCGCGCAACAGACTGCGTCCCGTGTTCTACGAGATGGCGTTGTTTAGGCCTCACTTAAGTTAACCGCTGAAATCAGTATAAAAGACCGGCGAGAATTTACCCCAGCAGTTCGAAACCGATGCAGCTCCAGTACAGTACAGTTTGATATCCAGGAACAGTGAACAGTATTCGTGTAAAAGTAGTGCCAGGTGTGGGCAACCAGCAGTACGAGTAAGTTGTAGTTACGATTTTCTGCATCCTTTATACCCGTCTCCGTCCTTCTAACGAGTGCTAGTGTTTTTGCCTCGGTCGTTTTTTTTAACCCAGTGGTATTGTGTTTATTGCCGTGCCACTGGTCCTGTCTACGTCCTTCTAACGGGTGCTAGTGTTTCTGCCTCGCTCGTTACTCCTATCTCTGTCCCTCCGGTGGTATTGTGTTTATTGCCGTGCCACTGGTCCTGTCTCCGTCCTTCTAACGGGTGCTAGTGTTTCTGCCTCGCTCGTTAGTCCTATCTCTGTCCCTCCGGTGGTATTGTGTTTATTGCCGTGCCACCAGTCATGTCTCCGTCCTCTCCTCTGGCGTGTGCTAGTGTTTCTTGCCTCGCACGCTGATCCCGTTTCCCGTCTCTGTTTCCCTTGGCGTGTGCTAGTGTTTCTTGCCTCGCACGCTGGTCCTGTTTCCCGTTACCGTTTTTTTCTCCATCCACGTGGTGTGGTCCTGTCCCGCTTTTATTCCCGTCTCCGTTGTTATTTTATTTCTTTTATCAAAGATTACCTGTCCCGTTATTTTCCGTCAAAACCAAACGCATAAAGTTTCAAGAACCGTTTGACGGTGTTTCTTCCGTCCGTTTTGGATCTTAAATCCGCTTATTGTAAATTTTCCTGCCCTGAGACCGTTTTACCACCGCTTTGCTTGCTTGGTTGCTTTATTATTATTTCTGTCCTAGTCTAGTCTAGTATTTTAAATTCTCATCGTACAAACCCTAACCCCGTAATTATCGGAGAAAAGCGCATCAGAGTTCTTGTTTGTCTAATTAAATAGCTTTGCTAATGATAGCAGGAGAATTGCTTGGTATTACTTCTGCCCGCTTTGGTTTATACCTGCTTGCAATTTTCCTTACCCGTACGCTTAACCGCTTTGTTTGCCTAATTTTTGCACAACTACAGACTCCGGCAATACGAGGGACCTTCAAGATTTACCGACCCCTGGAGTTCCGCATCTTCACTGAAGTCGTCTGGAACGTCCCCGGAGCCGAGGAGACGGACCGTTGAGAGAGTAAACTCAATAAAATCTGGCGCCCGAGGGCCGAAGAAAGCACAATTTAATTTAGGAATGAAATAATTGTATGTGTTGTTTACAATAAATAATTAAAACCAAATATGGGGTTTGCGTCACAACTTAAAAGATAGAGGTGGATATATAATAACGAATGAAAACATTATGGAAAGATGGAAACACTTCAAAGATATAATTCAACACGAAGGGAAAGATGAAGTATTGACTAGACAACACGAAATAAAAACACAACGCAAGAAAAGCAACAGGAAATAGAGAAGACAACAGATGAAGAATTTAACAAAGACGTTCCAAAACCGAACATAGAAATAGCCCCAAAAATGACTTCTAATAGATATTAGAAAGGAGAAAAATACACAAGTAATGGAACACAGGATTAACTCTTCCGCTATACAAAAATGGTGTTGTGAAAGAATGTACCGATTGCAGGGGCATTAGCTTTATAAGAGTAGCAGATAAAATTCTGGCAAGAATAATTGAAAAGGCGTAAGGATTAATTCGACACAACATTGCAAGAGACACAATATGGCTTCCGCAAAGGCAGAAGCATACATGATTCCATCTTTTTACTAAAGCAGGTAAGTGAGAGAGTAATAGAAAAAGACACATACATAAGTCTTTGCTTTATACACGTTGGGAATCCATTCGACAAGATAAAGAGAGAAAATGTTTACCTACAAGACAGGGCAATAACTACGAACATCTGTCATATTTAACTGGTTCTTGCCATTTTCTCATAATCTAGTTTTTGTCTGAATTATTCCGCATGTAGCCACGCCATGAAATAATGAGTTAAAGTTCATAACTGACCAATTAAACTTGTTATCCTTACAGCGTGTGCACCTTTGTGTGAAACAAGAGTACGCGCGTTTGTTATGGGTAGAAAATATAGCTCACGTTCGTTTTACCAAATAAATGACTAAAATTTAATTATTCTAAACCTGTAACATTAATTCCGCTGCCTCTGATGTAAATGCAAGTGGCATTGAAAGCTAGATTAAACTTAAAATGAAAGACTAAAACTAGAAGCGCGTTAATACAAGAAAACTAATTGCTGAGAATTTAAGTGTTCATTTTCAATTAACTTCAACCAACACCTACGAGAAGGAACTTGTGGTAATTTAATCTTTATTCTAATATTGGAAACTGGTTCCTTTTTCAATATTTAGGTTTTCGTTATTCGAAAACGGTAGTTAGTAGTTTATTATTAAATTATTAAACCTTCGAACAATCATATTAGTATTCGAAAATCATCATCAAAAATCAAATTTTGTAGGTGTAAATAATGAACGTTTATGTTCACATTGTAATTCTTACAAGTTTTAGATAGCTTTAAGTAATGCTACGCAGCATAGATGTGTACTTTCAGTGAAAAGCCTTCTCAAACTTTAAATCGACGGTTGCCATTAGTTTTATCAGTTCCTAATGGTGCCGAGGCAGTAGTTTTTCGATCTAGACCTCATTGACGAAGTTCGATGAAAAACACATCAAAAACGAAGGATCTGACCCCAATCAAATTACCTCGGGATATCATTATCTTTTAACCTGAAGTTTTTAAGGCCCCGGCAAGACTTTACTTCCACGAGATAAAAAGTTTTAAATGGGGATGGCCCCGGCGAAAAGGCCAGGCTACATGAAAATGCGATTCTTTTGTAACCGAAGTTTGCCGACAAGGTAGAATTTCATTAGCCGACTAATTACGGTTACATTGTTAAACATTGAAAGTGCAGTTAACTCATTTTGTAATTCGAGACAAACAAAGGGTTGGTTGGAAGTTAAAAACTGCGGGTTTGATTTATGTTTTAATATAGCAGACAAACTTTCCTTGTCTGAAAATCTGTTAAAAATAATTCTGTAATAAATGAATTAAATATAAAAGACAGTACATAATGTATATGTGCTGATATGGATGTGTTGCTAACAGGCAGACGTACAGAGAGACAGATGGGCGGACAGACCAATTGCCAAAACCGTGGTACCATTATTTTTAGATTAGCCTAATTCACTAAGGAATATCAAAATCTCACCTTCAACATTTTTGACTGAAAGTGATACTTTCTCTTTCTCATTCATTAAAGGTACATCTTATTGCTCTTTATAAATTTCGAACGTTTCACTCCCTGTGGAGTGGACATCCTGTTGCTTTGGTCAACCGAGATCCTGGACTGCAGCAGCATATGTCAGCTCTTAGGGATCCCAAGAAGGATCTGCCTGCCCTCTTGTGTTGCATCTGTAGGAAGATGCCAAAAGAAGGTGATAGGAGAACTTTCAGAAAATCTTCATAGCAGCCAAAGGGGTATCTCTAAAAAAATATTAGTTTACTAAATTAACTATTCAAAATTTCTTAGTGTTGCTTACAGATGGCAAACAACACTAAGATTGAGAAAACACTAAGCATGGTTTCATATTTTCGCGTTTTAACGTTTAGTCTTTCAGAGGATTTGTAGTTATGTGGTTGATAATACTTATCATTATAAACGTCAGAGCTAATATCAGAGAACTTTACTAATAAGCTTTCCTTATAACACATTTTGACGTTCCATTCTATTTCAAAAATGCAGAACGAAGTCAATCAAGTGGAGCATTTGATTTCGGTAATTGCAAACAAAATCAAATAATTAATCAATATGATTATTAAATCATTCAGTTTTCTACTGGAATAAAGCGAAAACTTTGAATTAACCACGTTTTTAGTAAATAGAAATTTTAACTCTTTTATCTTTACTATTACATACTTTTATTTTTTTATAACATTGTAGCAAAGAAAAAATTACTGTAGCAAGATCGAAATCGTGTGATAATACAGAGGAAACTGATGATTATCTTTTAATTTCATTAACGCGATAAGACGAAAAAACTGGCGCTGAAATTACATTTCTTCAAATGTACAATAAATTTCATGTACATTTAACCGCCAATATAGGATGCTACGTAGAACACATCTGCATGAAACTTATTAAAAACGAAACGATCTCACGACGGTGCCGGTGCGCGAATAACATTATCCTTTATATGGCATTTGCGGAACGGTTAGTTCGTTCCCTCGGAGCGAGAAAATGCTTCTAAATTCGCTGACACGTTTTCCACAGATGATACCTCGTTTGCTAGCGCAGATACCTCTGCAGCGATTTATCAAATTTTTAACCATCCGAATATGGTAATGCGCTAGTGCGGGATAGTTTGCAGTCAGTCGTCTGCAGTAATCTAGGATCTATGTGTTGCACGTTGTCGTAATATAATATCTTTGTAAGAAGTCTTTCCATTACCCTGCCATGTTGAATAAACTTTACATAAGAATTTTCGGCAATTTTCATTAGGATATATTTATTGTAGTGTTATGCCATGAGGCTGAATGTATTGCTTAATAATTACATCATTCCTACATATTGTTTTGATTTATTTTTAGAATAAGAGGAAACATGTCTGATATTTTCCACGTTTTCTTCGCAATTTTATTTATTTACGATATGAAATGATTTTAGTGAAAGTCTGGATCATATCTTAATCGATAACCTGGAAGACCGAGCTCGATCGGGGGATAAAAACATAAAAAAATTGTTTCCTACTCCTAACAGAGCTTGTCGGTCTCTTAGTTTTGGTAGCACCATCGTGAAATGTAAAACTAACAGACCGAGCTAGTTCCGTTCGCAACCTAGCTATAATTAGCAAAAACTCATTTTACATCTTTAACGGAGCTCGAGTGTTCGCATGAGCTTCAAAAAAAAATAAAAATTCTTATAATACTGGTGGCGCCATCGGACGACCAACGATTAAACTATCGTCATAACAGCGTCTGTCTATAGTATCTCTGTTTCGCTGCCCGCCGATAGATCCCGCCAGAAGCTCTATCGGCGGACGATGTTTCTCTCACAATTTTATTTATTTACCATATAAAAATTTTCTCCCGAAAACGGCATGTTTTAAAGAATCCAGTGGAGTTATTAAGAAATTTAAAAATGGTTTTAAAAATCTCATTACCTACCGTATATTTATAAACGTATCATTGATTAATTTGTGTAAGAAGGAATTAGTGAAATATCGATCTTTGTCGCTTTGTTGACAGTAAGCTAACCTAAGTTTTTTAGCTGTCAAGAAGAAGATATTGCTTGTAAGCACGACTCAATCGCGAGTAATATATTTAGATGCTCGTAGACATAAAATGCCGTTAGCGTGAAGTTTCAAGTTTCAAAATAAGCAATTAACTGGTGTTTTAAAAGAGATTCAAAAATTTTGGAAATGCCTGGTAATATACTAATTGGTCTGAAGTTTGTGGCGTCGTGAACATCACCTCCTTTACAGAATGGTGTAATACCTGCGATCTTCAAACAGTTTGCAAACGGACTCTGTTCAACACACAAGTTACATAGTTTAGTTAAAGATGAGATTGCAAAGTTTTTCATTTTCTTTAAGATAACAGAATTAATAGAGTAGTAATCAAAACTTTTACCTGCCTTAAGCCTGTCCACAGCAGCACGAACTTCGATCTGTAAGACTTGGGGAGGTGAAAACGTTCAGAAGTTGATTGACCAGATGGACCTTGCGCTGTTAGAAATATAGGATCACATGTTAGATTAATGTTATTGTAAGTGTAAGCTGGGCCTTAATAAAAAAACGGTTAAATTAATTTGCGTCGACAGCACCATATTTGGAGGATTCGTCAAACCAGTAGGATTTATGACCTTCCATGCAGAAGATGGTAACCTGTGATGTCGTCGGATGAATGTATCATTTGCTGCTACTTTTGCCTTACTTATTTCGACCTTATAAAAACTACGGAAGAAGATCTGTACTGAGACCTGTACGGTAGGCTTCATTAAGTATCTGAAGGTTAGAGCATTATTACCTCTCCTATCAGTCACCGTTCTCAGAGGAAGCGACACTCGAGAAGCAGCTGACAAAGAATTTATTTTTATGCTGTGGCATAAAATTGTACAGTGACTTTATTTCTCAGGCACTGCATATTTATATGAAGTATATGAAACTAAGTATAGTCTAACTATACAGGGTGTAACGCAACCTATACGACAAACTTTCAGGGATAATAGTCCATGGCAAGGACTTACGATTAATCGAAAGAAATTTTAATAAAAGTATTAAGATAAGGGAGATA
>JAWQRJ010001256.1:0-16471 GCA_033557515.1 Diorygopyx duplodentatus
ACCTACAGTTGTGTCGGTTTAGGTGCCCATTTAAACAAAATGTAGATTCGTCAGAAAACAAAATGTTGATAACAAAATTGATATTTTGGTTCAATCTATCCATAATAATTTCGCAAAACTCGATTCTGCGATCAAAATCGTCTTCACTCAATTCTTGTAACAAGTGAATTTTATATGGACGGAATTTTTCTCGTTCGGTAATTTGTTGAATAGAATATCGACTCATGTTATGATCTAAAGCCAACTGTTGGGTCGAACTTTTCGGATTTTCCACCCTGTCTAACATAACATTCAAAGAATTTTCTTCAGTTGTAACACATACCGGCCTTCCACTTTTTTGTCGATCTTTGACACCCCCAGTTTCACGAAAACGCTGCAATGTCTTGCAAACGGTGGATTTGGAAATAGGTTCCCGGTCTGGATGCGATTCATTAAAAATTTTCATCACTTCGGCAAAACTTCGCATTCTATCACCATACCCTATCATCATTAAAACTTCAATACGTTCGGTATCGCTTAAAGGTGCCATTTTTCGCAAAAAATAATCAAACGGTTTATGAACCTCTTGCAGTTCGTAGAATTTGGCTAAAATTGCAACGAATACATCCGCGTTTTACCTTCTCTTGCCTATAGGCGTAGCAGAAAGTGAAGAGCAAAAATTTTGCTAGCGAGATGTCTCTTTTAATTCGCTTTGTAGCAGTCTATTAATTCGCTTTGCAGCTTTCCACCACTACTTGCATGTAGTGTTAATTTTTGTAGGTGGGTTTAAATGCTGCAATTTTATTTAGTTGGTTTTGAATTCTGGACTCTAGAGATATTTGACACTTTTTCCTAGTTTCGCAGTTTCTCTATAATGATAATACGTTGCCCATATTTCTGCTTTTCATTTTCTGTGTTGACTTTTGCCATTTTTTCCAAATTCTAACCATAACTTCGCTTTGTTATATTTACTAGATCCTTGACTACTCTGCTTTTCTCTTTCTATTTCTCATAATTGTCGATTTTTTTTTGTTTTGTTTGTTTTTAAATACTTTCTTCACGTCGCCTTTTTTCCCGTCGCTTTTACTTCTTTCTGAGTTTGTCCATTCCACCATGCCGTCCCGCTTAGACTTCTATGACAAATTTCTGTTATTTTACAGTCTTTTTGCTGTTTATTTTATCTACTCAGTCTACTTTTTTATTCGTGTTCGCAACTGTTGTATAGGCATCTAAAATTTGTCTAAAACTAAATCGATCATATCGTATACGTCAATAGGCAGGCACGCTTTTCTTATTCGGTATATATTTTGCAATTTATATCCATTATGAAGTAACATTTGTGTAAAATTTGTGTCCAACAAAGTTAAATCAATAACATAATATCAAAGTGTCGTACATCGATTATCTATCATCCAATAAACGGCATTACTGCTGCCAGCACATTTAGAACTACCTTAACACAAAACGATGGCCTTCCATACAGTTTTCTTTGAATCCTATCGTAGGCACGTTCTTTATCACCACATCTCCGTATTGCAAAGTTCAGCGTCACCAGCTGCGGTTTGACAGCGTTCCCAATCGAAGTAGCCCGCGGGGGCTGTATGCAGTCGACGTGGAGTCGCTGGCAATAGGCGCCGCTTCAGACACTCCATGCTGCCAGGTCCGTAATCGAATATTTTGTGCACACCTGTGGATATGACCGTCTTTTTCTCTCTCACTCTCTCTTTCCCACACTCCGAGAGCCGCCCCCTCCCGCAATCAATACAAAACGGTCGCGCGATAACGGGGCAGCAGGGGGTGGCTCGAGACATATCCTTATATTACACACTATCGCTTTGGGCGCCCCAGAAGGCGACGGCAAGGACGAAGTTATCAGATTTACAGATATGGCACGTCGGCTCCGAGGGCGTGGGAGCATTTTTAAGAGTCTGAGGCGGAGAGTGTCGCCATCTACGCGACTTGAATTCAATTTGGACCATGACATTTTTTTCGCGATTATGGTGGACATTCGTAATTTTTAAAGCAGAAATATCCTTCGATCGAATGGGGAAAGGGATGTTTGATATTAGAGAACTTTGCAAAACCAGTAAGGATAGTTGCAGATGGGAGGATTGTAGCAAAGAGGATTGTTCTCCTTGAAGCAAGGAGAAGAGCTGCTTGCAGCAAGGAGGGGAGGCCCTCTCCTTGCTGCAAGGATCTCCTCTCGAGGATCTCTTCTCGAAAATTTGAACGAAGAGAGGGGCTCTAACAGAGTTTGAACGAAGAGAGGCGCTCCTCCCTCCGAGAGCGCGAATCGGAGGAGGTCGGGTAGTCATTGGCGGAAGAAAACCACAACAAGTGATAATCTGAACTTTCAGATGAAGATCGAGAAGATGGATAGCTCAATAGCGGAGCTGAAGGCCGATCCGAAATTTTTGAAGAACGTCAATTACTATTGGCACAGGAGTAGGAAAAAGAGGAATCGATGAAATTGGAAATGATTGGATTGTATGATGATTGGAAAAAGAAAATGCGATTATGAAGAAATCGAAACAGAAATTGAACGAAGAGATCTTTCTGTGCAAGGGGATGTGCGAAAACTACAAGAGCAAATGAAGGAAATCGCGAAATTACATGCACAATGGTTATTAAAAAATGTGCGTACAAGACATTAATAAAAATAAAACAGAGACAACGCCAGAAGGAAAGCTACAGGGGATAAAAACTGTTTTAATAAATCAAAGAACGATAAACACGAAAAATTGTTACATTTCGGAAATATCAATGTTGTGTACTTACTGGAGTGTAATTAAAGCCTGTAAGTTCTTCCTTGTTTATTAAGCAGCCAATTGGCATTCTGTAATCTATATAATCCTTCTACCGTGTTATTGCCAATTTTGGAGCAACGTGAGGACATTCTCGTTTTTATCCATCATTAAATTTAAAACCGGCCAGATTAAAAAATCTGGTCGTCTAGCCAGCTGTGTAATGAAGGATTATTTTTTGACAAGTTTAAAACACTTCCAGAAATAGCATTTTTGCCAATCTAGGATACATTTGAAATGTCGACTACCAGTCCACTACTGAACTAATTTTACATAAATTTTGCGACATATTCCCAACTTAATTCACTGAATATTCATCACGAACTTCGCGATAAACAAAAGATGTATAGTATGGCATTTCATAGAAATCCCATCTATTTTGTGAATACTAATGACGACTATTGCTTAAAATGATTCTACTAACCACCAACGCATAAATGGGGAGCTGACAAAGGAAATAAAATCAGCCAGGATCTTCGCTAACACAAAAAATATGTTTAGATACTTTAAATGAAAACTGTTACATATAAAATGTTATTAATGTTAGAACATAATGTAAATAAAAGTTGTCTTAGAAAATGTCTGTTGTGTTTTATTGACTGCTGTACTGCTGTGTCAATAATGCACACGTAATTTATTTGGAGAAGATTGAAGGAAAATATTCCAATAATTTTAACTCTATGTTGAGGCAACAAGTTTTATTTATTAATTGAATTCTTTTTGTCCATTTTAGTCACGTTTATTATTAGAATGAAATGTAATACTATACGCTTCTGACTACTTTATTTAATTTTCCATCTTACATGTTTCGTGCGTTAGTGCACATCTTCAGGGATACTACAATTTGAATGTGATGGTATTGTGATAATTTGGCATTATATCTAATGTTACTTACTTGTCTGTTGTTGAGTTAGATTTGCAAAGATGTTTTCATGAATGCTGATTTGTGTATTCCTTTATTTACCATGTCATCTTAAAAAAAAAGTGCCAGTTGTGTGCAATCGCTGTATGGAGTTAACTTGTATATGTGTTGTTTATTGTGTTAGTGTCTTTGCTGAGTTTTATGTGTTACTATTCAGTGTTTTTGCTTTCACGTATATTTGTAATCTGTGTCGTTTACCGGTGTAATAACTTGATTGTTTGTTACTTTTATTAATTCCTCTTTTCTGTCGTATTTCCGTCCAGTGCATATCTGTAATTTATTTGTGTTATGTTCTGTGTATATTGTGTGTTATGTTGTAATTTGTTTACCTGTGTATCGTGTTTTGGTAGGTTATATGCGTGTGTGTGTGTGTGTTTTGGTTGCTAAAGGTAATGTATCGTTTTTGGCTACGTTCTGTTATGTTGAATTGCGTTATGGTATTATGTTGTGTATTTTCTTTATGTTTGCATGGTTTGTGGTTTATGTATTGTTGGTGAATGGGTTATGTATGTATGTTTTGCTATATTGTATATGGTTCTGTCAAATATGTAAAAATTGGAGGTATCTGAGTGCTTGTCTGTTTTGGTTGAGACATTTTATGTCTGTTCTGGTGTTTTTTATTTTCTCTATATGGTATGTTTCGATATTTCAAATTTGATGCATTTATTTATTTGTTTAAGAATTTTGGCGTTTTTATTCTTATCAAACTCGTGTGTATAAGTTAGGAAGTGTCTACCAAAAGCAGAATCTGTATTGTGTGTGTGTTCCTTGATTCTTGTGTCTAGTTTTCTTCCCGTTTCTCCTATGTAAGTAGCACCACATGCGTTGCATTCGAGTTGAATACCCCATTTTGTTCTGTGTTAATTTTATCTTTTGTTTTTATAATTTTGTTAGCTATAGTGTTTATTATTTTGAATGTTGCTGTGATGTTGTATCTTAGTTTTTATAAGTTATGTGCTATGTTGCCTTGGTATGTGAATGATCTGTGTAGATTATGTGTTTGATCTTTATTGTCGGATAATGTATGTAAAGTAGTATTGTTTTGTAGTTTGTATTTGTTTTCTATTTTGTTTACAATTTTGTTTATTGTGTTGGGTTCATATTGGCTGCTATGTTCAATTTGTAATATTATTTATCTTTCTGTGTCTATGTCTTGTTGGTTGTTGGTAGTATTGTAAATTCTGTGGGCGTATGCGTGAAATGCAGCAATTTTGTGTGTTATGTGGTGGTTTGAGTGATGTGGTATTACTACGTCTGTCTGTGACGGTTTCCTGTAAATTCGAAAGGTGATTTTATTGTATATTTTATTTATTTGTAAGTCTAAAAAGTTTGTGGTATTGTTATCTTCTATCTGTGAGGTGAATATTATTTTACTGTTTATCTTGTTAATATTTTGTATAAATGTATTTAGAGTGTTGGTGTTAGTGTCCTGCCATGTGATGAATATATCATATACATATCTTTTCCGACATATAAGCTTATTTTAATGTATGTCTTTGTCATGTATTATGTTGTTTTCCATATTGTCCAAATATATATCCGCCATCAATCCGCTGTTGAATTTTCAAAAGTTTTGTTGTAGCGTATTGTAATAGTTTGTATATGTTTGTCCTTTGTTCATTATCTAAGGTGGAATTTCTTATTATGTGTTCTGCTATTTTCAGTGTTTCTTTGATGGGTATATTGGAATATAAGTTAGTGATGTCTAGAGTTGCTATGATGTAAGTGGGGGGTAGTGGGGTTTGTTTTATATGTTGCATAATTTGTTGTCTGTTATTAATTTTATGTGAGGCTTTGTATTTGATGATGATCTTGAAGATTGTATTTATTACTTTGGCTATTTTATGTGTAGAAGAGAGTCAATGACGTCTATAAGTGGTCTTATAGTCGTGGTGTTTTGGGATTCATGGGAATTATATTGAATGTGTTTGTAATCTAGTTGCTGTAATGTTTGTTTTTTACTATTTAAAATCTTTTTCGTTTTTAGGTGAATTTATAAATTTGTAAATTTACTGGGTTGTGTGTTGCGATCGTGTATAGATTGTCTTTTATGAATTTTTCTGTTTTTTCTATGTATTCATTTTTGTTTAAGATTACCAAACCAGCATTCCTATCTGCTTTTGTGACAATTAGGTTGTTATTTTTTATGTAAGTTATTAAAACATAATACCTGTTGTTATTGTTTTGTTGTTTCTTTCTTGATAATCTTGTTTCTTCCTTTTTCAGTATTTGTATTATTTCGGCTCTGATGTTGTTTTCTTTTGAGTGTCCTCTGATAGCTGCTTCCGTTTCTATTGCTATTGTGGTTTGGTGTTGGGTTTGGTATGGCATATTTGTGTCCATTGTTGAGCATTTGGATTTCTTGTTTACTGAATTGTTGGTTTGTGAGATTTGTTATCCTTGAATGAAATTTGTGTGTAGTTTTGGATGTGTGTTTAATCTTATTATTTTCCTCCTGTTGTTTTATTTTGTGTAAGTTCTTGATTTTGTTGTCTTTTCTTGTTCTTTCAATGATGGCTTGATTGTCAAATTCCTGGTTTGTGTCTTGAATAAGCTTGTTGAGTTGCATGTGGTTAGTATGCATAGTCAAATGTTGATATATAGGGTATAATTCCATGTTGTTTTGGTTAATATTATGGTAATGTCTGTGGAGTTGTTGTCTTAGAAATTTGTTAATTATGGTTCTTCTTGTGATATCATTGGTTTTGGGTGGTAGTTTTATATCACAAAATTAGGTGTTAATTTCTGTTGCGTGCATGTTTTTATGAAATAAATATCTTATAAATTTCACCTTAATTCTCTTGTAGCTCAGGACTTGATAGGTCGTACTAGCCATTGGTTTAATTGAACTATTTTTGTCCATTTTAGTCAGGTTTATTATTAGAATAAAATGTAATACTATACGCTTCTGACTACTTTATTCAATTTTCCCTCCTACATGTTTCGTGTGTTAGTGCACATCTTCAGGGATACTACAATTTGAATGTGATGGTATTGTGATAATTTGGCATTATGTCTAGTGTTACTTACTTGTCTGTTGTTGAGTTAGATTTGCAAAGTTGTTTTCATGAATGCTAATTTGTGTATTCCTTTATTTACCATGTCATCTTTAAAAAAAATTGTACCATTTGCGTGCAATCGCTGAATGTGATGACATTGTGATAATTTGGCATTATTTTTTATTATTTATTTATTAATCAGTGAAGCAATGAACGGCAGGTAATTCTGCTAGGAGAGTTTCCCCATTAGCATTTTGAGTTAGGTTAAACATAGAGGTTGGTTAAAATAAATACAACTTCATACTTTGATCAAATAAAAGTCTCCCCAATTCCTACACTATAAGTCAGTTTGTACATCCAACCCCACGGAAATCAAGAGTGAGTTTGCGTGACGTTTTTCCTCAGTTTTATACGTTTGCTATAACCCGTGTCCAGCAAAGATGAAGTTTGATCACATCAATGCTAGGTTTTGACCCAGCTTTGACTATCATAAATCTGGCTACCAGAAATCATTGCTCATCCTTACTTCGATTAATTGGTGGCGACCAACCTATCAACCAAACCGGTGAATAGTGCCACTCTAGGCTTGGTATGAAACAACGGAAGACACCACAATAACACGGATGTGTTTCCGTTACAGTAAATTATGTGAAAACGATTGGATGTTGCAAGAGTTGCAATGGTTCTCCCATCTCGGCCCGTGCATGGATTTACTTCTTTATTGTTGCAGGATTTCCAATTAATTAGAATCTATAGTATCCATAGACATCACATTACGAGGTACGAAACTTGACATTAATTGACTTCTTCAAAAAAAAAATTCTTCACGAAACTTTAGGAGGTTGATAATATGATTAAGACAAAAAATTCAAATAAATGTATGACTACTTACTTTGAATGGGTGAAGCGGAGTCTAAAGAAAAGTTGGATAGAATCTAAATGACTAAAAAATTCACAAGAAAAGGTTATTTATTAATGATCATGGATAAAACTTTTTTGTACAGAACGTTGTGCGGAAATATCCAAGGGTTGCGCACTATCTTTGAAGCGCCATAGCACCTTTAAGAAGCTCCATAGAGCATATATTCACTTAAACTTTTTGCCTTAAAATTAATATTGAAAAGCATTTACTACTATACTACATTATCAGTCACTTTTTGCCATTTTGGTGGCGTTCACAATGATAATATTCCTATAACTACTTTTCATAAAATTTTGCTTATCCCAATAATATGGTGATCGTGCTAATGGTATGGAAGAATAACATAACTTATAGCACCATGCATTTAAGTTGGTGGTAGCTGAAGTTTCTAAAACTTTCCTTGTGATTTGAAGAAACTGTTGGTAAAACCTGCATCACCTGTAACAATACAACATCTTAACATAATATAGCAGTTTTATTAATTCTTCCCCCTTCATGCAATTTAGAAAAGAGTATTATTTATTACTAAGAACTGTACTTTCATAATAACGACAGAAATCCTATGATATCCTTGTTTTTCGAAGTAAATTCAAGAGTACCATCTAATAGTACCTTTCCTTTATACGTTCTATTTATTTTAATGGCTTGAACGAAACTGTTTACCTTATTAATTTGTGGAATTAATTTACCAATCTATAATTTGTCGAAAATCTACGATGATACACCCAGTCGTATTTTTTTAACTTTTAACACGGAACTACTGCATTCTAGAGAAGTCGCAGTAACTGTAAAAGTGTCTAATTGTAAGTAGAATGGTTAGAACAATTTACGTATTTGGATAGACGAAATTTACCATACTTTAAATTTTAAATTTAACCATCTTTAGTTAATTATGAAATGGTGAAATCCTTATCCCTTTTATTCATTCCCGTATATACCTTTCCAAAAGCCAGAAAAAAAACAATTCAAAAAGTACTTTAAGTACATTATATATTATTTTTGATTCTTAAAACACCAAACCCGAATGAAACCTGAGAAAGTTTCGTTTGCCATTACATATCTTCAGATCTAACTGATGATGTAAAACGCTCATAGCGTATTAACGTTTAAGGTACGCATTGCTGTTAGATCATTTCTATGCCAGCTTTACATACCAACACGTGGTAATTGTTTTCTTTTTAAATTCTTTACAAATACAACAATTTGTTGGTATATAAGGTATATTCTGCACTGTAAAAATTGTTAAAGACCATTTTGCAAAATGAGTATAGAATTTATAGAAGAATACAAGATATGAACGGACTGCACATGACTAAATACAATGAATGAAGTACATGAATTTATCTTTTAGTGCGCCATAGTTTTATGTAAATAATGTCATAATATACTGCGCCATAGTTTTTAAATTTGCGCGTTATTCAATTTAATTCCTTTGAAGTTAAAATGTTCAAGGGCATTAAATTTACCATTATAACGTTTCGTAGTGGGTGTAATTTATGACTCAACACAATAAGAGGTGCAGTTTTTACGAGCACATAAAACAGCGTTTCCTTCGTTCCCTTCCTGATTTTTTATGAATTGTAATTCAAAACACGTTATCACACTACTTGTTATTTAATTAAAAGTTTGATTAGGTTGGTAGTTAAGGACATTATACCAAAATAGTTCAGAGCTATACATTTTAACTACATCATCATGACCCCTTTAATATATCAACACAAATATGTTATACGAATTGTCCTCCCCGAGATAGAATTTGAAAGAATTCGTAATAAAATAAATGTAGATTCCATTAAACACCCAGAATCTCTTCAGGTTCTCGACAGAAGAATATTTCGCCGAATTATAATCAAATTGAAAGCTCAGAGGTGGCACTACAGTCGCTGGGGTAGAAGTGCTCCCAGTTTTTTTTACGATTTTACCCTATCTGCCGCTCCCAGAGCGGTTTTCGCTTTTCCATTTTGACCCTGAGGACATTCCGATAAATTTATACTTTGATCCACTTGAACCATAAAATCCAATATAAAATTCAATTCAATTCAAATAATTCCAAGCAATAAAGCTAATGGAAAACAAATTTGGTATGTATAAATGTGCAGGTGTATACATTTTAGAATTTGTAACGGTGTAAAGGAGCGATGTGGTTACCAATAGGAAAAACTTTTTTAATATTCATTTTACGACAAATTGTCATTCTTTGAAATTTTTTTGGATCGTTTAAAACTTCTAATAAAGATATAAAACCATAAATTTATAGCCAGCAATTCAAATATTTTGAAAAAAAGACATTTGGTAACAACAAAAGCTCTAATACTGAAGTTTTACAGTGGTTACTTCGACGATGTAAACACGTTAAACAAGTCAAATAATATTAAAAACAATAATACAGAAAAAGAAACAAGAAAAATTAAAAAACTACCGTTTCAGACATTATTGTTAAAACTATTAAATAAGTTACTAATTATTCAACATAATCTCCCCCCCCCCCTCGTTCTAAACATTTTTCCGCCCTGATCCTGAATTCCCTATAAAGGCCCCCTAAAACTTCCAAATTAATTTCCCTAATAGCTACAATAATTCTCTGCTTCAAAATTTCTAAATTATTTGCCAAAGGAGCTTGGTAAACTTGGTTTTAGATATGTCCAGAGAAAGAAATTCAGTGGTGTTAAGTCTGGAGATCTAGCAGTCCATCGTATTGGTCCAAACCGTCCAATCCCTTTCCCAGGAAAGCGGTTGTCCAACCATTCCCGCACTAACAATGTACTGTGGCCTGGACAGTCATCCTGTTGATAATAAATCTCGTCGAAATGAGTTTCTTCTTCCTGTAGTAAAGGCTCCATAAAATCTTGTAACATTCTCAAATAACTATGTTGGTTCAAGTTATCGGTGAAAAAATAAGGTCCAATAATTTTATTAAATAACATTCCACACCAAACATTCACTTTTCAATAACGCTGGTTCCGCGAACTGATGGTGAAACTTGGATTTTGTGGTGACCAAAATCTACAATTTTGCGAGGATACAATACCATTCGTGGAAAATGTTGATTCATCAGTAAACATTTTTTTTTTTGCGAAAATTTCTGTTTTCTATTAAATGCTCACCAACCCATAAGCCAAAATCTAATCTAAAAGCGAGATCTTGATTTTCGAGGGTGTGCCTAAATTTAGGTTTGTAAGGGTAAATTTTGTTTTCCTTAAAAATCGTTTGTAATAAGCTATGGCTAACATTTAGCTCTCGTCCTCTGCGACTTAACGATAATCTTGGATTTTCTTCCACATTTTTTCTTTATTTTCTTTTTATCCCCAACAGATCCAGATTTATCAACCTTTGTAACAATTTTTTTTATTGCCTGTCTTGTAACCGCGGTATTGGGATCCCCAATACCGTGGCATTTAAAAAGGTAAATCCTTTGTTGTAAAGTTAGAATTATTATTGTCGTTATTCAAAAATGTCAAACTGACACTGTTGTTTAGATACATGGAATTATAGTGACGTTTCGAGAACTTAGAAATCTTTTTGCTAAATAAAAACGCCTTTTTTCACACACTGTATAATATAACTATTGAAATAAAAAATGGTAAATTTTACATTCACGTGTAACAATACATTACAGCATGGCTCCCAAGGAAGGCTCAAGGAAGGACCCAATGAAAAAAAAAATTCTATCACCAATACCGATCTATCGGAAGATCCCTAATTTTTCAAAAAATTCTTTATGATTTGAAGAGAGTGTGCGCATTGGTCATTTACGAAAATGCATAACTTGCCATTTGCTTTTTTTATTTTTTTACCTTATAAGATATCTTTTCTAAGATAAATTTTTGAACTTAGTAAATAATTAAGCGTCCTGTGTTTTCTTTCTCTCCGACAGACGTTAGCCTACCGTGGTGTTTTTTATATATAGACATCTTTCATTCAATGACTAATGTAATAACTGCTTCAGAGGTTTTCTCAAAAGCAGTTAGTCTTACGACTTTTAGCATGAGGCCTTTTTTGCGTTAAAATTATCAAGACACCATAATATCTATACATACTATAAATGATATTAAACGTGCTTGGAAAAGTGAAAGAAGAATATATTTTTAACGTATATAATGTAAAACAGTACTTCGTAGACTGATTTATTGCTCGGTCTATCACCTATTAATTGGGTAATTTAGTTCTAAATTTGAGATCTTTTAGAAAATGACACCTACATAAAAATGAAATATTTATTTATTGCCAAAATGATTTTTTTAATAAATTATACACCTGTAAAATAGATTACAGTGTTTCTAATTGAATAATTGATAACCCTTTTTAGATAAGTCATATTTCGATTTTTTCTTCTCAAATAGTCAACTATGGAGCGATCATTTTGTGTACTTTTCATGTATGACTAATAAGACTTTATGCTTTTTATATTTTTTCTTCTGCATTTTAAAAAAAATCCATGCCAAAAAAAACTGGAAACAGCATTTTTTCACTGAAGAAAAAAAAACAGTAATAAATTTTATAACTTTATACTCGAATCGCTGCTGTTCAAAGTGCGTTATTTGAATTCAAATTCATCTTTAACATCACTTACGTGTTTTATGGCTTTTTCCTTAAACCTCACCTCCGACCAGTTTCTTCAAATGCACTTTTATGAATTTACCAAAACGTTTATTACATATCTTATAATTTAATTGCTACATAATTTACGATAAATTTTGCGACACTCAACTTTGGTTTAGCTGCCTACAACACCTGCAAACGGTACATTTGATAATTTAATTTTAAACTTGAGACTTTTGCATTGCTAATATCAACCTAATATTATCAACTAATTGCTTAAAAATGTATTTTTATGTTATTCACAAAGAGTGTTCTCCCAAAGTGCTTATTTATTGTTATTATTGTTAAATACCACCGTCTACGTTTTAAAATTACTTATTTATCTGGTCTTTACGTATTCGCTATTGACGCCTTTTTACAGAAAATATATGACAAGAAATTGAACAAAGCAATGTTTAATGAAAGTAAAATATATATTAAGTAAAAACTAATGCAACGTTATCTCACCTGCCCTTTCTAAATAAATAT
Source organism: Diorygopyx duplodentatus (assembly GCA_033557515.1). Classification (NCBI taxonomy): domain Eukaryota; kingdom Metazoa; phylum Arthropoda; class Insecta; order Coleoptera; family Scarabaeidae; genus Diorygopyx; species Diorygopyx duplodentatus. The sequence continues at coordinate 12,694 of JAWQRJ010001256.1, forward strand.
CTCACCTGTAATTTCTTCCGCTAGTCTCAGTTCCTTATTGCTCAAAGTGTGTTCTTTTTAATCCAAATTTTTTTTTTAAACCACCCATATGATTAGATAAACTTTCTACCATACAAATTTTCTTCCACAGATTGGGAACTGCGAAAGAGCTGGCCAATACAACAAATGGTCTTTAAGATAATGTACTACGTCATTTATAAAAATTGAATAATTCATATAGATTAAATTCCTGGTAGACCGAGCTTTGCTGAGTTTATAAGTGGTGTTATATTTGATTTAAAATTACTTACGGATTTGGCTACTTCCTTTTCGTTGGCTAATCTGTGTTTCAATTTCTATTATCAATTTTTATCAATGACGTTGTAGAAAAACACACCCCAAGAAACTGAAAAAAGCAATATTTGTTGAAAGGAAAATATGACTTCAAATAAAATGAATGAAGCTGTATTTCACCTGCGATTTCTTTCGGGAGATATATCAAGTACATGAAATTTTATATCATTCTACTAAACTTTATTGTTAAAAGTGAGTTCTTTTTAGTCCAGGTTCAGGGAAGCGATTGGGCAAAACAACAAATGAAGTTTTCCTATTTTATATTCGTATCACTGAAGCATAGTACTCTAATGCCCGGTTGCACAAAACGTCTCCGTAAAGTTAATCGGAGATCAACGAGCCGTTAGCAAATCAGATTAGAGAATTCAAATTCAGTCTTCAATCTGATTGGGTAACGGCTCGTTGATCTCCGATTAACTTTACGGAATGTTCTGTGCAACCGGGCATTAGTGTGTTAGTTTTAATTAAAGCTCATTTTTAACCTTTTCGCTTCCTCCCACACAAGAATGAGTTTACCTGCAACATCCTCTTTTAAATATTTTAAAGTAATTTAATATATATATATATATATATATATATATAAAATTTATATAAGTAAGTTAATTGCGTAAGTTAATAGATAATTTTTACCTTCTGAAAATAACGTTTGCTATTTACGCTTCAACGATAAAAACCTACGTCCCAAATGCTGGCGAATTCCCACGTCAGCAGGCAGCCCGTACACGTAAAAACTCGAATTATCATAAAAGGAGTGCTGTGAAAACGCAACTGCGAACTGGTGATGGAAAACCAAAGCGAGACGGATATGGCGATACCACGTCTGCGGGAAGAGGAAGGATGATTCGGGAACGGCGGGTCGGCTGTCAACGGTCTGAATATGAGTTTTTCTTCCGATCGTAAAGTGTCATTAAGGGCAAAAAGGTCCAACGCCTTCGTTCTCTCCGGCAATATCTTAACGCCGAGATATATTTCCCACGACAATGGCCTCGCAGCGCCGCGGCATCGTCTCCAGCCGTAGATTTATCATAAGTAGTCCTGGTTTAATGGAATTTAAATAAGTCGCATAAATTTCGAAATAAAACTTAAACCGTTTGGAAACCGTGGATGACGAGAAATGACGTAAATCATAATCAAAAAATATATACCTTGAATATAAAATTATGGTGGAGTCGCTGGGAACTGTAAATTATAAGCTTAACTTTTCAAACATATGTTTGAAAACTTACCATCGATGGTCAAAATCAGCCATATTGAAGGAATCCATGTTGCAAGTTAGTAATATTTGAAATGAAAGGAAACCAAGAAGGTTTTCGCAAACAAAATTTTATTTCACTGCACCCACCTTCTTCATTTATCTGAGTTCTTGTCAAAGATATAAAAGCAAAATATTAATAAGCAGATCTTATTCTGCTTATTAATATTTTGTTTTACAATGTTCACAATTCAGCTGCCAGTAAATCAATAAAGCTGTCAATATTAATTTCCTGAGTACAAATACACAACTTTACTTTTCAAAACTGTTTAAATAAGCATGGCCAAACTTTTTCAGAAACACACTACCATGGCTTACAACGTCAAAGGATCCTTCTCTCAATAAAATTATATTTGTCCGCTCTGAATTCCGTTAGTAACATTCGCAGTAATCACGTTTGTATGGCTATCTTCACGCGAATCTCCGCATTTTAAACAGGTCCTCGTCGGTTAGATCTCTTCTCGTTGGCTTGCGCGGCGTCGCGCTAGAGTTTCAGTCACGCGTGACCCCCACAGGAAAATCCCGGCATAAAAATTTTAATTTCGCGAAATATCGTCTTTCCAGTGCAGCTCACGTGACCGGGCTGAACGCGAGCTGTCCTCCCCGAGGCCGTTTATTCAGCCTTATCTCGGGATAAGGGCGCAAAAGTCTAGGTCAGTTTATTTTCATTCAGCACATTTTATTCGCGGCCAGATCTCCGGTGATACGACTTATGAATAGAAGGGGTCGGGTTGATTTGCGACGAATTCGCAGCCGCAAGCCGTTCTAAAACCAACAAGTTGTCGCGACCACCGCCTTTATGTTAATTTTTCTTTGGCTTTGAAATGAAACATTCTAGCTAAAAACAATGGAATAACGGGGGCGGAATAGGAAATTTGTTCACGCTGGCACACTGATAATATCATTCGTAATGAATGAACCTACGTTTGTATACAAGTAGAAGTATTTTTAGTTTCCTATTATTCAGAATGATAAAGAACTTGTAAAGAAAAATGTAATCGGTTACCTAGAATTAGTGATTTCACATCTGACCTTAAGGTCATACTTAAAAGGTTTAAGCCTTTTAAGTGATTTCCTAAGTGAACAAACTAATTACGATAAATTCTTTAAACATTCGTTAACCTTCACATTAAACATGACGAAACAAGTCAACCAAGAGAAATTTAAGAACATCTGCTAAGATAAGCTCATCAATACGTATGATATTTATCCGTTCACAAATAGACTCCACTTAGTGTATCAAAAAAATATCTCAAGTCTCTGATATCATTCAAAGTTACACCAGTTCAAAAGCTCAACGAAGATTGCCTGCATCTAAGGACGCAATTTTGCGAATTTCCTAGCCAACAGATGTTGGCTAGGAAATAATTTACTTTAATAATTTACAATAACTAAAATTTACTTCAGTTATATAATACTTCTTCGAACAAGAGTTCCTTTATGATGGAAAAGTGAACAGATATAATTGTTGTTATTGCAGGCACGTTAATCCACACTGGGTTAGATAAGCTCATACACAAAACGTTCAAGAACTAAATGTGCAGACCGAAATTTTTGGGAACCGTCTTTGTTGGACTACTTCCTATTGATGATAATTTAAATGACGCATCGTATTTGAAACACGCTAAGAAGTTTTGCCATACACCATACACCATACTATTCAGTTCATTAATTTTTGAAGGGAACCTATTATCGCCGTTAAAAGTATTGACCCCTGTCTTTGAAAGCGAATTAAAAAAAAATTGTACACCATTTTAAATGAAACAAAAACTGACGAATAGATGAATCAATTTTCTATAACGTGTAAAAGGTTCAAAATTATACGACATTACCTTATTGTTTTATTAAAAGAAATAAGAATAAAAGTGCTGTTTTTAGACGATATTATTGGGATGAACAAGTTTAATAATTAATTTCTAAAGAACTACGCAACGAATTTACATAAAAATTTCACAGCATACAGTAAATAGTATTGTCTATAAGAACCATCATTTTTGTAATTATATACTCATTATTTCTGGAGTAATGCAATAAAATAGTGGGTGGTGCATTCTCCTCTTCTATTGCAAATATCGTAATTTCGGTTTTTGCAACGGATAGTGTTGAAAAATATGAAACAAGTTATTTAAGCGCCGGTACAAAATTTACAACTGAAAATTAATTATGAATATTTATAATTTGCGTGAGTGCATC
>JAWQRJ010001257.1:0-16464 GCA_033557515.1 Diorygopyx duplodentatus
TTTGTGTAAATCTGTACAGGCTTTATGTACAATAATTCAAGAAGAAAAAGCTAAAGAGAAGGAGTATGCCACCGAATAGTTACTATGTACGTATAGCCAATTGGTTAGAGTGTCCGTTCGGAAAGCGGGAAATACTGGTTCAAACCCAACCTGGGAGGAGATTTTTCTTGGGTCCAAAAATGTCTTAGGTCAACGTCGAATTAACGTGTTGTGTTTTAGTGTTTTGTAGAGCTTGTGAGTAATTTTATAGTGACTGACAAGCGACATGGGTCCTAAAGTTAATGTCGTGTCTTCAAAAAGAAAACATTTAACTCTCAATTTGGCTCAAAATCTGGAAATCGTGAAGAAGCTTGAAAATGGCATATGTAGGCACATCATTATGAAAGACTATGAAAAAAAGGGTCGTCAACAATGTACAACATTAAAAATAAATAAAGACAAGTTGAAACAGTTATTGAACGAATCGGAAACTTCTAGAACCAAACCAGAAACCAACTAGATTCAGGCTTGTACAATTGGTTTTCTGCAGAAAGATCAGATGGTAAACCCATAACTGGCCCTATGGTTGTTGAAAAAGCTAAACAGTTTCAACGAGATTTGAACATTGATGCCGAATGCAAATTTTCTGAAAGCTGGCTGAGGGACTTTAACATTCATCATGGTATCAGAAAATTAGACATTTCTGGCAAACTGAAATCTGCAGATGTTATAGGCGGTGAAGAGTTCAAAGTTAAATTCAAGTCTATTGTGTCTGAAAATGAACTGACAGCTTGTCAAATCTATAATGCAGATGAGACCAGCCTTTTATGTCGTTGCCTACCAAATTCTACCCTTAGTGGCGGGGATGAGAAAAGTGTAAGAGGTTTTAAGAAAAATAAAGATCTGTTAACAGTACTGCTGTGCTCCAATTCATCCGGTGATTACAAACTGAAACCTTTTGTGATAGGAAAGTCAAAGAATACTGCGGCCTTAAAAGGCGTGAAAAGCTTGCCTGTGATTTATGGAGCACAATCAAGCGCATGGAGGAATCAAGAGTTGTTTAAAAACTGGAAAAAAAGACTTTGTGCCAGTTGCTAAAAACAATTTTGAAAAATTGAAAATACCTGAAGAAAGTCATTGAAAGAAAAAGTTTTAAACTTTTTTTATTTGCTTTATTTCTTTAATGTACTAAGATACCGGTTTCAGTCTTCGTACATTAAAGAAATAAAGTAACCAAAAGAAGTTTAAAACATTTTCTTCCAATTTCATCGTATTTGCAAGATGGAACATTCAAATATGAAGACAGTAAGGTTATTTTGTTTTTAGACAACTGTAAAGCTCATCCAGATAAGGAAGAATTAGTGTCTGGTAACATTTCTGTAGCCTATCTTCTTCCCAATGTCACATCCTTGCTTCAACCCATGGATCAAGGGGTGATCCTGAACTTCAAGTCACACTACAGACGCTACTTTGTACGGAATTTACTGGCATCGGATTGCAATGTGAAAGATTTTCAAGGGCAGTTTTCCATTAAAGACGCTATCTTTGCTATTGCTTTGGCTTGGGGTGAGGTAAACAGGAAATTTTGAAAAAGTCATGGTGTAAACTTTGGCCTGAAGTAATGGACGAAAATGTTGAACTTACTGAAAGCGATACAGTTGACGATGAACTAGATGTTTTAGGTTGTTTGCCTTTAGAGAACCTCATGTCGCAACTGAATAGAGAAGAAATAAAAGAGTGAGTTAAAGCAGATTTTGTTGAGGCGACACAGGAAATTTTGATAGATGAGGCCATCATTCAAAGTGTTATCAACCCAACAGCCCCCAAAGACGTTGATGAAGACGATGTGGAGAAGTCAAACAACATTAGTTGCAATCAAGCAGCTGCTGCCTTGAATACATTTATCAACTTTTCTGAGCGCAGCAGTTCATTCAATGATATGGAAATTATGAAACTCCACATCATAGGAAATGATTTCCTAAGAAAAAGAAGAGAGAAGACTACAAAACAAATTGATATTCGAGATAATCATCCCCTGAAGTTATCCCCAATATTCTCCGAACACCATATTACAGATTAGTTTTGTGAAAGCATATTAGATAATGATTATTCCTATTTTTTAATAAAAAACTGTAATTTATAAATTTTTGTATGCATGAACCGAATTTGATGAAAGTCATGGTGTTCACTAGACTTTATTCAAGTCTGTGAGGGTTATGGAAGACTTAATCTGAAATAAAATTCAGGTGGAATAATTAGTTGCGCTGTGGTACCTGTCTCTAAAAATCCAAGATAAATGTCACATAATACTTTGAAGAAAATAGTGCATGTTACCAAAAAAATAGTCCGTAGGAAATTAAAGGACTATGGTAGTGATATTGAGTAAATCTTTGCCCTTCTTTATTTTTTTTACACTTCAAATAATGAAAAAATGAACTAAACAACAAGGAAACACCAATGCATACATATCGTAATTACAGTGCACACAAATAAGCGAACTATGATTCTTGTGCATTTACGTTATTAAAGGGAAGCCAATACATTGTACCTTGTTTATCGTATATACCATCAATCATCTTTCCCTTTGTATAATACCTGATATGACAACCTTTTAAAAATCTAAAGTTTGACTAGAAATTATCACAATTTACACAACTCTATGAATTTGAACAGCGCGCGTATAAATAATACTCGGCCTGCCTTCAGTATTGAACAACCTTCGCAACATCACACTTAAGTTATTTTACACCCGGTAAATACCGGTAGTAGTGAAATATAACAAATTAGCGTTATGTAAAAGGCCACGTTATCAAAATGCACATTTTTTTACTTGACTTTTAATACTTTTTCTCTTTGGCTCCGTTCGCAATTTCTCGATTTTATCTACTGCTACACAGTGACATGGTGTGTTAACAACAATTCCGGATCTCCAATTTGTCAGTTTGTTCTCTACGTTCTCATGGTCGATAGTGCAGCTTATCCGGAAACTAAGAAGAAGTTAGCTAGTTCTAAGAGGTTCTAGGCTGAACAACGGTGTTGTTATTAAGGCGCACTGGAGTTTCATTGTTGCAGTTTTCATCGGCGGGCATTTGATCCGGATGCACGTTGCCGTCAAATCCTGGATTCAGTATAATGTTCGGCACTAACTCTATAACTTCCTGTTCATCTACTACTGTAAAACATACACAATATTATAAATTATGGGAATACAATTGATGTACCAGCACTGGTTTCTGAACTACGTACTACTTCTAGTAGTTGCTTCCATGCTTCATTCATTACTGATACGTTAATGTCATGCAAAACTCTAAATTTAATAATAGACCTTAGATCTGAAATTCAGTTCCAGGGTCTAAAAATTAAGAGATCTTGGATTTAAAAATTAAAGTATTAAAGTTAGTTATAGTAATTATATGAAAGTTTACTGTTAGCACCTTCTTGTATCCAATTGGTCCATGACCACTCCCCTCTTCTTAATCTTCTTACTTCACATTACATTTTTCTTTGTTTATTAAGATGATTTTAGATATTTCAGTTTAGAAATGGGATTCCATTTATTAGGTTTGTTTATTATTGATATACATGTTTATAAAAGCCTAGTTTATGTTATTTCAAAATAATTTTATTCAGCTTGTTTTAAAAATTACAATAAAAATGTTGTCTTTTTAAACTTATGTGAGTCAATGTTTATGGGAAAAATAAATTTAAATGCAATATGGTGTGCATACATGATAAGTCAATTATGTGTAGATTACATTCTTTGCAATTCCTTCGAGGAACAACTAATTGATTTAAATAAAACCCAAATAAAAAAAAATTCTTTTTTAATAGAACAAGTTAAGTATTAAAGTAACTTCTTTTTTTACTTGCTGTATTTAAAATTAAATATACAAAAGACCAGAAGAATCGAATAAAGTGGTTAGCTATCACAATTAGTTTGTTTCGTTAAGGAATGTGTTGTTATCAAATTTGTGTTTTTCGATTTCCATTTATTCCAGCGTCAGTTTTTAATTAACTTTTTTAATTAAATCATTTATTTTTCTGTCATATTCTATTTCTTGTGTAAATTTAAGGTTGTGATGGATATTGTTCATGTAATTTAGAAAATAGTCAAGGTTTATTAGCTTGTTGTTCTCTATGCAAAATGTATCGTCTACGTACCTAAACCAGTTTGCGATATATTTATTGAATGAGTTATTGTTGTTTATGATGAAATTTTTCTGTCATCTTGATTATGTCAAGATAAATATTAGACAAAATTCCAGAAAGGGACATCCCGTAGGGAGGCCATCCTTATCGTTGTAGTATTTATCATTGAATGATATGTAATTGTTATTAAGTATATTAGGATCTTAGGAAGTGCTCTTTGAATATTTTTGAGGTAAGTGTTTGATTTATGTGAACATTTGAATAAAGATCAGTTATGTCGAAACATAAGTGAGTTTTTAAGAGAAAAGTCTTTTATTAGAGATATGAAGTGTTGGGTATTTTTTAATGCAAATTTTGGGGTGAAATGTATAGTTTGAAAAAGAATAGGAGTAATTTGGTTAAAGAATTACCCCATTTTATCCTTTAACTAAATGACTCCTAGTATTGATTGTTCAAGTCTTTTTTATTTTGTTATACATCGTATTCATACACGTATATTTCCATTTCAGTGCATACTTTGATTTTTAAGCTGTTATCTCGTTTGTTGTCTGATCTTTCATTTAGGTTTTAATGTTAATAAGTTTTTATACACAACGATTTATACAGAAGAATGTTTTTTAACTTTTAATTTTTGTTCCCATACATTTATAGATTAGGACTGAATATGATTGAATAAATCGAAACCAGTCTCTTGTATATTCATTTCGAAATAAAGTAAGTAAAAAAAGGCATTACCTGATTTATGCATTTAATTCTTACATAAGATCATTAACATTAAGCATTCAGATTGGAGAACACACATAAGGTATGATTCTTCTGTACTTTAAAAAGAGATATACAAGTCTGAAGAATACAATTTTTATTTAATTTTTTTCCTAGAATAAATTGCAAAGATGCTAGTTTAGGAAAAATGCATATAAATTCATTTATCTAAAGAACTTTTTTTTTCAAAAAGGTAAAGGAGCTAACTGATTCACTAACAGAAAACACACGCCAATATAAAATTATTTTATGACAATGACACAAGAGAAGCAAATACTTCTTTTCTAAGAATAACAATAAGTTTGCAAAAATATGCTTGACTGTTTCAGATGCTGAAATATTAACCAAACATCCATTTTTGAGTGCATCTTTATCTGAAATTTGTCCAAAAATGTCCAAAAGTGTAAAATACCTGGGTATTTATTTCTCTGGGTAAATACCCAGGGTAGTTTGGGATATTTACCCAGGTAAATACCAGAAATATGGGTATTTATAAAATGTATTAAAGGTACGACAATGTTTTAAAATTCCAAACCAACAATAGGTACTACGGTAGTATAAAATTATTCAACTGTATGTTTTATCATTACTGAATAAGGATTGCACAATAGGTGTTTTAATTTTAAAGTAATCTGAATATTATTTCAATTTTCTTCAACATTAATAACATTCCAAAATATCGGATGGAAAATGGGCAAAATCTTTTCTACCTAAAACGCAACTTGTTCGTTTCCTTTCCCCTAGGAATCTGATCTACGATGTTCAAACGAATCTTTCAGACGAAGCCAGAACAAGAAGACACCAGAATAGAGGAACGAAAAAGACTGATAAAGACTGAGGAAAAAAAAGGAAAGGAAAAAGGTGAGGAAAGAAAAAGGAAGAAAGGAGATGTGAGCAGAAAAGGAAAGAGCAAGGAATTAGAAGTAAAAAAAAAGAATAAAAGAAGAAGGTGCAATGTGAAAGGAGAAAAACAGTAGGTGCAAGACGAGTGAAGATGGAAGGAAGAACCAAAAATCTCTTAGGAATCATATGAACCACAGTCTCATATAGCTCTACGATTCATGCGGTCTTCTAGAGTGGACAATGAAAGAAAGGAATGCGAAAGAAGGAAGAGGGCGGAAGAAGGAGGAGACAACAAAGGAGAGAGGTGGCATTTCAAAGTGCCGAAGAAAAATTAAGAGGAAAAGAAAGATTAAGCAGAAAGAAGGAAAGGGGAGCAAGATAATAGAGGATAGGAGGAAGAGTAAAAATGGACCAAGTACGAAATCGAAGAACCATAGAAAACAGAAGAGCAATAATGAAGAAAAAGGAAAAATAGAAGAAGGTGGTGTGACGCCATAATTCAGGGTTTAAGGTTCAACAAATAATTTTATTTGTCAACATCTTTATTGACATCTCTGTTGACATATCATACTTGTCAACATCAATCTCGAGAAAGGAAGAAGGCGGGAGAAACCAACAGAGAAATATAAAATTTCAAAGCGGCAAAAAACGAAGGGAAAAAGATTAAGAAAGTAAAAGTAAAAAGATCGAAGGAGATCAGGAAAGAAGAGGGAAAATCCAAAATTTCATCCCTTTTGGTGTTGTGCGAAGTCCAAGAATAGACAGGTACAGAAGCAGTAGGCGAATTGAAAATGGACGCGACTTCGATGTACGGTAGAAATGTACGATGTAAGAAAAAGACAGAAGCGCACCGAAAGAAGGATAGGAGAAGAACGGGAAAAAAAGAAAGACTTTAGAAAACAGAAGCAATGGAAAATAGACGGCATTTGAAGAGCAGTTCTCTTCAAAAGTAGAAAGAAGAAGTAGAGAGTAAAGGAGATAGAATACTTATAAAAGAATGAGGAAATGAGCAAGATTAAATAAATCAGAAGCAAAGAGAAAGGGGAGAAGGCGGAAGGAAAAGGAAAGGAGGAAGAAATATACAATCCAAACAGTATTAACCCAATACAATGCGAACTAACAAAACTAGCAAGGTTTTGACAAAGGAAGATAAAAGGAAGAAAGTAGAAGAAGTTTTGAGAAAAAATAAACAAAGGAAAGAAGGAATGTGGGAGAAACGGGGAAGAACGGCAATGTGTGGGAAGAGAAACGCAGCAACAACACATCAAAATTTAGCTATAAGAAATATAGGCAATGGTAACATAAAGTGCGAAACTAAAAGAAACTGGAAAAATCAATGAATAGGCTGACGGGAGAATAAAGAATGAAATAAGGAAAATGGAATAGGGAAGTAGCAAGAAAGAAGAAGGAAGGACGGACAAATGTGTAATACTCAGATGAACAAAGATAAGAATCCAGAAGAAGGGGGAAGAAATGGTGCATTAAATAATGAGGGCAGGACGAAAAGACTGACGAACCAAATTCTTTGAAAAAGAAATAAGAAACATGAAGACGGAAGCAGAGATACAGAACAAAGAAAGAAAAAAGTGGGAATATGAAAGAAAGGACACAGAAAAGCAAAATGGAAAAGGAGAATGAAGAAAGGTAGAGCAAAGTAGAAAGAAGTCAGATTGATAATAAACCACAAGAAAGATGTGAAACGAAAGAAAGAAGTAGGAAAAAAAGGGGTAGATAGCAGAAAAGAATTAAAGATATGGAAGAAGAAAAATGAAGATGGAAGCAGAGATAAAGAAGGAGGGGGAAAGTAGTCATATAAATATGCTTTTGGATAAAATTTTCTATAAAACTTCTTAGTTTGGGTTGGGTTTGGATCTGATTTGGTTCGGATGCGTTGGGTTTGAATTTTTACATCAATCAGCTCTATATGGATGGGCAAGAGTTGTAGAGGAACTCTACAAAAATTCAAACCCGACACATCCGAACCAAATCAGATCCAAACCCAGCCCAAACTAAGAAGTAAGCCTAACCAAATTTTATCCAAAAGCATATTTATATGACTACTTTCCCCCTCCTTCTTTATCTTTGCTTCCAGCTTCAAAATTCAAACCCAACGCATAGAGTTCCATGTATCAAATTCTACATTTCAACAACAAAAAATATGTAATTTTCAATTTTTAGTCAATTAATACAATAATAGTATTAAATTAGTAATTTTTTGTACTGAAAACATTTTGTAGTAAGGCTATTAATCTCCTCAAACACCTTTAATTTCACTTGGAAATTTGGGGGCTTTAAAGGAACTAAAATGTATATTTTAGTTCCTTTATATTTTTTTTGTTAGATTATTAATAACAAATATACAAAATCAGTTTTCAAAAACATACACCAAAACACTGCCATTATAAGAACAAATTTTGTATCTACCAAATATACAAAATTGTGACATTTTGGGGTACATAGATTCGTAATGAGTTAAATTGCATATTTTCTAAATAAAAATGTATTATTTATTTAGAATGTATTAAAGTGAGAAAATGTTTCTTTCATATACGCCATTCTGTTGTAACATTTTGGCGAGCTACCCCTTGTGACAAAGGGTGAAATGGAGCAGGGGTACAATAATAAACTCTGGGTTTTTAAAATTTTCATTCATCCCTATTTAATGCCGTGTAATATTGTAGAATAGTTCATTTTGATACTTTAATGCATCTTCTAAGTTTCTAAAATATACAGTCCATTAGTTTTTAATGTTATTTAGAAACTGACGTTAAACTAACTTCTCTGATTTTTTTTACTCAAGAGTTAAGTCTTGAAACTGACAGAAGAAGTAAAACAGGTAAAATAGTAAATAAATAATTTACTGAATTGATTACAAACGTGGACCATACAGAAAGACAATTTCCACATCCTGTTTTGCTTCTTTTGTTAGTTTCCACCCGTGACTCGATTGTTGGATCGAATTGACAAAGGTGGTTTGATTTAAAACATAGCAGTAAACCACTGTACATTTTAGTAACTTAGAAGATACATAAAAGTATTAAAATGAACTATTTTACAATATACATGGCATTAAATAGTAAAAAATGGTAGAAAATGTTAAAAATTAATGTTTTATTATGGAGTTAATGCTTAAAAAATAGGGTAACATTTTACGATTTTCACAATTTCGCAGATGGGATACGCAAGAGATCTGCAAAATTATCATAAATACCAAAGAGCAATGTTAAAGAATACCATTGAATATTTGTGAAAAGATCTCAATTCATTGGCAATAATTAAATTAAAAAATATATTCGTTCATCATGCTCATCATACGTTTTATGAAAATCATTAAATATGACCGTTGTTGAAAAATCTTTTAACATCATTTACTTCTATTAGGCCCGGTTGCATAAAGCATAGTTAAGTTCATGATCAAAAATGGCGATTAGCCAATCAGATTGGTGAATTTTGAATTTTCAAATTTGAATTGTCCAATCAGATTGCTTAACAACGTTGTTAACTTAACATGAAGTTAACAATGCTTTATACAACTGGGCCTTACTGTCACATTCTTGATACATGCAGCATTTAATCTTAGGAAGGCAGAACACAAGTATATGATAAATCTATAATTTCCATCCAAAGATCACAAATACGTCAATTGATATAGTTTTGACAACGTAATATTTGTCAAAATTATGTCATGTTATCATCTGTGTCCCATAAAAGGTGCAAAACACTAAATTTTCTGGAATTTCCAAATTTTTTCGTCCCCTTTCTACAATTAAGGTAAGTGTCTTTTTTTTATATATTACCTTTTATGTTTTAACATTACTAGACACTAGTACTAAAAAACATACTCATTTTATAAAAAGTTGTAGACTGTTGTCGATGTGTTTAATATTTTGCTGTGTAAGCGCATTGTACAAACATTCACCCTTTGCAGTCAGATGGAAAAACATTGAAATAACTACAAGGGAAAACAGTCAATTGGAACTGCAAAGGATTAAAAAATTATTGCACATCAAAAGCACAACTCACGACATTAACTAGAGTAGAGAAGCAGCCTACCTTATGAGGGCGAAAGCAAACGTGTAAATAATCAGTTGGAGTATTAATAATTAACACACCGTGGAGAAAAAGTATAAAAACTAGAGCAAATTAGGAATAATGGCGATTACACGAACCTCAATCGACTTACCACCTGTACGGCACTCTTGGTATAAAAGTAAGCACGTTCCGAGGCCTAGAACGGTCAACGTGCCCATCACGATCGCCACCGCTATTATCCAAATCCTGGTGTCGAACGTTCGAGCCCCAGCTAACAAACGAGCAGCGAGTTCTAAAAATGGTTAGTGGGTACACAAAACATCTAAAGTCTAGAAGGGTACAGTGCTACTTTATTCTGAAATTAGAACGGTGCATTAAAATGGAAAAATTTCACTCAATCAAATACCAAGATACGATGATGGATGATCCAATAAGCACTAACTCCTATATTATAAAAATATAAAAAATGTACAAATATTTCTTTGGTAATTCAGAGAACTATAGATTAGTCCAACCGTGAATAAGCAAGCAAATAAAATGTTGCTTTCTTAAAGAAATATAAGGAAAATTATATATAACGTAATAAATAGGTTAATCTTTTAAAAATTACATAATATCCAAAAGAAAAAATAGCAAATAATGCAATACAAATAATGAAATTACCAGTTTCATAATATCTTTTTCCAATACAAGAGGTTTCTGCTTTCAAGAGTTAGTAACAGATAAAAGTTAATGTCAGTTGTAATCTAAAATTAGTGCTACGTTTCAAATTACAAATATCACTTTTGGTGTTCTGATGATCTGAATATTTGCTTCTTTGTTTTAGAGAAGTGAGGCATTTAATTTAAGGTCAGAAACTAGCAACTCAAGCAGATATTATGAAGATAGAAAAATGAAGAAACAATTAACCAGACCATAGAAAAAAATAAGCAATAATGACAATAGCACTTAAATAAGTACATTGGAAACAAATGGGTTGTGATATGTAGTGGTTAAGACGCAAGAGATGCAAATAATTTCAAGACACAGCAGATGAAGGCAAATATATACACAAGGAAAAGAAGTAAAACTTAAAATACTAAACATAAATTGAAGGATCAAGATTTTTATTTATAAATGGTATTATACAAGTCAAGTTATAGCATTGTCAAACTTTACAGTCAGTCATGTTCAAAGCACAACACACACCCAACGGAACTTATTTCAAGAGGGGATCAATTACTAAACAGGGTGCCGAGAAATTCTATTCGTATATTTGAGATGATCACTCTACATAAGAGAATATGAAAAGACGTTTTGTAGAATTAGTCGTATAGTACTTTTTCTAATGTAGTCGTATAGTACTGATAAAGATTTGGCAAATAAGTACTGTCTGGGAAATCAAAATTTCCCAACAGAAAAGTTCAAGTAAAAAACTACTTAACTAAAGTAATCCAAGGGTGTGTATATTAGGGACAATATTTGGAAACTTTATTTTGGTTCTATTTTTTTGCTGTACATTTATTTGCTATTGCAGTAAATTGTAATTTTTTTGCTAGTGTTTGAATAAACCTAATCCGAAAAAATATGGAGCATTTCTAACCTGTATTTATTCGGGTATTTCTTTCTATTTTCAAAATTCATAAAATAATTCCATTAGATCTTTTCTTGCTCACTTGAAACCATGATCTGATTTCACATTTTTAAAATAATGTTAACTCATACTGAAGGTTTGAAGTTTAACTTTGAAGTCTAAATTTAAAGGTTTTAGGGTTTGGCAACAAAAAAAGCCATGGTTTATTTACAATAGTGTAAAATAATTTCCTTTGTTAACTTAAATTTTATATTTATTAATCTTATGTTTATATCAACTCATCTGATGGGTTAATGTGGTTTAAAAAATCTAAAATAATTCCGGCTGTGATAAAGCAAAGGTCTGGGGAAATCATCAGTTGAATTCCAAACATTATAAACGTAAGAGACATCCTAAAGTTTTTTTAATATATTTTCTTCTGTAGAATCATCCACTGAAATTTACGAATGGAATTCCCAGGGTATATTGAGGAAATTGGATAGTTTTCGTGCTATTACAATTAAAATGAGCATAAGGTCCATTCAACAACACTGATTGGTCAACTTACCATTTTCAGTATAAATATGTAAAGTGGTATTTACAACCTCAGTAATATCACCTCTTCCTAATTGATTGACAGCCCACATACGGAAGGCATACGTTGTGTTAGGTTCAAGTTTATAAACCTCTATTCTCCTCTAAAAACACAGGCTGTATACAATTTTTCGGATATTGCCTAACTTACTAAATTAGGGCTTATGTGATTAGGTGAAATAGGCCTCCATATCGTTTCGTTCATGTACCGATATTCGGCAGTAAAGTACATTATCGGATAACCTCCAGTTCCGTTCAGTTGCCATATCAAGTACGCCAAAATTGTACTTGGGTGAACGTAAAATGGCAACGCAGGCGGAGCCGCTACAAAGTGATATAGATATTAATTCCATTAAGTTTTGTAATCTATACGCAAAAGGTGTTCACTTTCAAATAACTGTATGTCCTATCTATAGAAAGATAAGTGCTGAGAATGTCATAAGTTGTAGTGCAAGTCGTTTAGCTACAAATCAGTTTTTGGTTTACTAATTTGAAATAATTGCATTAAACAGAACACGAACTTTGAACATGCTCTCTTTAATTTTTTAATAACGCTTCAAGATTTTTTATGGAATTGTAAAGAGTTAGTGTGAATAAGTTTAATATTGTTCTATAAGTAGTATTCATAGAAGCTAGCCTAATTAATATTATTTGCTATATGGCAATTTAGTTATTTTGAAAACTCTCTAAATTGACGAAAAAACATCAATACAATAAACTTTGATCTCTAAATTGCACATTCTGCATTTTATCATACAATTTTTTTTAATTCTTCAATTTTAGTTATTTTGTTCAAGCTGATGATTTTTTATCAATTTGTAATATTTCTTGCAAGCATTAAAAAATAATTAAATACGTTCAAGAAATAAAGTATCTATGTGGTATTTGTTTATATCACCATGTTACACAGTGTTAAATATTGTTAACATTTATTGTATTGCTGACAGTGTATTTAATTTTTTATCAATATTCTGCAATGTTAATATTTTTAGGAATATAACTAAATTTCAAACTTCTTTTCTTACTTTATTTTTTATATGTTAAGATACCGGTATTGATCAAGAGATCATCATCAGTGTTTATCTACACGCGGGAAGAATTATATAAAGCGTAATTAAAATGTGTAAAATTTACAGACAGAGAAAGGGAAAATTCAAACGACAGGTTATTCTCGATAGATAAATATAAGTTATAAACAACTGTATAAATAAATATGTAAAAGAAACGTGGGCAAACCAGAAACAAATTAAAATGATTATGAAGATTTGAATGTTAACAGTTACTACACTAAGTAGATTTTTACAAGGTCAAAATGTGTACACGTTAAAATAAATAAACTGGCTGTCAAAACGAGAAATAATATTTGAAATATATGAAAAGGACATCAGGTGTTCAACAAGCAAAACCATGTATAGAAAAATAAAACAAATTTAAAATAATGTAGTCCAGAGGGGATAATTGTCGAAGTTAACTTGTCGTTTAATAAATGTTTTTTATTGTGTTTTTGTTTTTCTATTTCCATCTGTTCTAGCAGGTACATTTTACGGCCTTTTTCCACTTCATGTATGATTTTTATGTTTTGAAAATTAATTTTGTGCCCTGTGAAAGGTTGTGATTATAGAGTGCGGAACTTGGTTTTGATTGATATGTTTTTGGATACGTATGCTCAACTTACGTCCTGTTTGACCTATGTAGGGTTCTTCATAATTGTTACAGGTAACAAAATAAATGCCATTTTTTTCTAAAATATAAGTTTTATTTTGATGATTGGACACCACAATAAAAAGGTTGCTCTTGGTGCTGACGGTGGGAAAGATATTGATATTACTTATTATTTTTGGTCAGCTTGGTCAGTTGTTATAAAGAAAATATGTTAAATTAATGAAATTCATTTTGAAGTCAAAGCTAATTTAAAAAAAAAAATTTATTTGTTTTTTGGGTATGTTTTAAATCTGTCATAATAACTAGTTAAAAATCTAGTCAGTAAGTTTTCTAATAGTAATACCGGTATTTATAATTTTGAATACCGAATACTGGCATTAAGATTTTGGCCCGGTATTGTAAGCACTAGACTTGTTTATTTTGTGCGCCAATTAACTTTAGTTTTTTTAATACATCAGTATAAAACATATTACTGTATTTTCGAATTCCTTGGAAAATTTAAGTATCGCTTTGCTGACTCTTATTGGTAAAATTGACATTTGATTTTTTTTTATTATTTATGTCTTGTAAAAAATATAAATACATACTATGTAATAACAGAATTTCTGCCGCAATTGTAAACATCGCAAAAAACTACTCGCTTTTTAAAGTTGTGTAAAGAAAAATCACAATTGATATAAAAAATAACTTTCTGCTGTTCACTTTTTCTAATCTTCATTTTTCGTTAGAATTTTCTTATATTCACTGAGCATGTCTGCACAATTTGGAACCATTTTTGTAGTTTTGATCTTGGTTTGAAGTTGGTTGAATGTTCAAAAAATCTTCCCCAATTCAAAATCTAACAAAAAATCAACTGGTGTGGATAACTCGCACGACTTTCTCCTAACCCCCCGAACTAAATTTAATAAAATAGACCATAACTTCCATAAGGAACCCAAAAATGTAATAATATGCAGGCTGTTCCGTTTAAAAATGTATACATATATGAAAATACACCTGTATATATGAAAATAATTCTAGAAGCGAGAAAGAGAGAGAGACTGAAACTGTGCAACTTTTATTTGAAACCGTTTTACCTAAAATGACTAGAAATGGTATTTGTGTAACGGACAGACGGATGGACGGACAGACCAATGGCCAAAAATGCTACCATTAGTCTTAGAATACCATAATTCGTCCAGAAATGTCAAAATCTCACCTTTTCTGATAATTTAAGGTTTTGCGAGCTCTTGCTGCAAAAGCGATCCTTTGACAATATATTCATTTGTTGTAAATTAGGTTGCCTACCAACTAGTTATGAATTTTGGCATTTATGTAGCTTAAGTTGGTTGATTTCATATTTAGGGTGAAAATTAATGCAGGTATCATTTGGAAATCGAGTTATCAAGATATTTCACATGTTTAGTTCTTAAGTAGAACGTGCAGGACATTTAACGAAAAATATCCGAATTTGCTGCCGCTAAATAGAAGAAAATTCAGAAGGTTACAATCCAAGTCATGGAGAAGCAACTGTCAGAATTGATAACTAATTGCTAGGCAATTCAATTTTCAACAAATGAATGTATTGTCAAAGAATCACTTTTGCAGTAAGCGCTTGCAAACCCTTAAATAATCGGAAAAAGATACATTTTAAGTACAGGGAAACCTTATACCGTTTAACGACGATTTTAGTTCTACATTCGATAGTATAAAAATATCTGGTCGGTGCCATTTAAAAAAAAAAACTTTTTGTCATTTCAAGTTCGCTTATTTCAAAATTCAATTTTGTAAAGAATGTAAGTAAGAATGTCCCACCGGGTGTATTTCTGAGAAGTTAAATGTCTCAACCAATGGTTAATGAAGTATGAACATTATCGTATAAGTTTAATTATGAAAATTCGATTTTTCAAAATGTTGCTACGGTTGCATAATTTTTGCGAAAAAATTCAATATCTCGAAAACGATTAAGTTTAGGCCTGGCAAACATATTATGAAAGTTGTTAAAAATTGAATGTTCTATTGTAAGCAAAAAAAAATTGGATACTCTATTGAATAAATAGCTGTGATATTTAAATAGTTTAGTGGATTAATCTGACTTATTAATCTATCGCATACATAAATTTGAATGTCAATAATTATTTTATTTTTTTCAGATTTGAATCTTTATATCAAAATTATTCAACAGAAAAAGATCTGATATAAAGCTATTATTGAACACGACTGTTCAATAAAAGGGTTTAGCTACTCCCGTTGACTAATACGTTTATTACACACTCTACGGTATCCTATTTTATTCATTTTAGAGATTCGTAGATATTGTAGATAACGTATCGTATTCTACTCGTGTGTAAGAGCATTTCCTCATTTGGATGTTACACTTGCCTTCAGCTCGTGTGGTGAAGATATAATTTAATTATGTAAAGTTAAACTCTTGTTACTGTCTGGTATAATTCTTTATTCTATGTTTATTATTGTATTTGACGAACTTGTGTCTGCACATATAGTAGCAGTGGTAATCCAGTGAAAAATATATTTTAATATTTTGTCATTCCACCATTCTTATTAATAACTTCCTGTAGCCGACGAGGTACTGAATGTATATAGGGCACTATAAAATTTTCATTTTGTTTCAAATTATTCTTGGAAGGAAATTAATTGAATACATTTGTTTGGTAATATAGCCCCAGATGTTCTCCATTGGATTAATGTCGGGATTATTTGCTGGCCATGGCAAAACCTCTATGTTATTAGTTGCAATCCAGTTAGTGACAATACGAGCTGTATGCACCGGACTATTGTCATGTTGGAATACAAAGTTGTTTCCAGGGTGTAAAGCTGATACTGAAGGTAGCATTCCATTGCTTAAAATGTTTATATACTTTTCAGCATTAAATCGACCCTGAATAGTGCAA
>JAWQRJ010001258.1:0-16463 GCA_033557515.1 Diorygopyx duplodentatus
TTTTTAAGTAATAAAAAGTATTTATTTATTACTCGTATTATTGTTAAACACCAGGTAGAGCGATCTTCACCAATACTGTCCGTATTTAATTTAAAATTATTTACCTATCCGGCCTTTTGTATTTTTTCTCTCACCCTTAATATTGAAAGCATGTTTATTTTGATACAAATACATTTTTGGGTAATAAAAAGTATTTATTTATTACTCGCATTGTTGTTAAACACCTGAGAGATCGATCTTTCCCATTGCTGTCTATATTTAATTTAAATTATTGACCTATCCGGCCTTCTGTATTCTTTCTCTCACGGTTAGATATCACTGATACATCGATCTTTCCCATTGCTGTCTATATTTAATTTAACATTATTGGCCAATCCGGCCTTTGGTATTCTTTATTAACGCATAGTTAAAGAAAAGTCATGCCAGCAAACTGAACGCAGCACTTTTTTCTAGCGGAACGCAAAGAAACAGTCGAGCTAATCAATCTTTACTGCAATTGCAAGTTCTTTCGATTTTGAATTTGGCGCGGACATAAAACGACGGCTAATCGCGATTGTTTCTAGGGATTTTGTTGAACAGCACCTAATGTCACCATGTGACGCCCTAATGTCAACGCTCGGCTCCTGTCACCTTGACAGTTACTGTCAGCGCATTGCACGCTAACCTCAACGGCCGGCTCTCGTCATTTTGACAGCTGGCTGTTTGCAGGGTTAGGTCAACGCGAGCGCGCGTCTGCCATTTTTTACAGAAATTTACCGACATGAGAAATGTCAGAAAATTTTAAAGGCGAGTTTCCACCGGGAGCGCGTGGACGCATCAATGAGATCGATTCTGTTTAATTTCACCGAACCAACGCATGCTGATACTCAATTAGCTCGCAAGCCTAACACGGATTCGCATTATCGTAATTCTGTGTATAATTAAACGGAACGGGTCGAATCCATTCAATATATTCGATGACCTCAAGTGTGCCTACACCTTGAAGCTTTTCGACTGTTTCGATTTCGATCTGTCACATTAAATTTCTGCAATTTTTACCGATTTTCAAACGCTCATAGAAAAATAAATTGCTTTTAGTGAGAATCCAGACCTACCTCAATGGATTCCTCGTACCTTAATGTCTATATCCTGCAAATATGACAAACATCGTGTGGCGTTTAAGAAACCGGTTTGGTAATAAATAAATAAATAAATAAATAAATAAATAAATAAATAAATAAATATACAATTTTTGCTCATTTAATATAATAGTGGATACAACGATTATAACAAGCATTTTACTCTATAATAATTTAACGTAATAACACTTATAAATCAATCCGCGACCTACGTCGTTTTCATTGAAATTTATCACAGTTTTATTGCGTTTGTAGAGACCGCGCGCGCGCCCTACAATTCAATTGCGAGCAGTGTCCTCTCGTCACCCGCGCAAAATGCGACGATGTTAAATTCAATAATGACTTAATTTGGCGTTATTTACAGCTGGCCGGCCCGCTTTCCGCTCGATTTATCACTTACGCCACTTTAACAAGCTCGACTATTACCCTTTATTTTAGAATAATACATTTTTGCCGGTGATTTATCCGCGGCGTGAGCCAGCATGCGTTGCGGGGGTGAATGGACAAGTAGAATAGTTGCCAGCGATGGGAGTGATTTATTTCGAGAGTTCGCACCGTAAATCATGCGCAACAAAAGCGAAATATTAACGTTATTTTTCGTTTTGAAATACCTGGAGTGAAATATACTGCGTACTACGTACGTGTGTATCTCTCTTTGTAATGGCTCACCTACCACTCTACATGGACCATACATGACACTTGCAGATGTGAAAAGTAAGTTACCGTTAAAGAGAGAATTGACCAACTGTGTCTGTAGCTGTAACTGGATTATTGGTAACAAGATATTGTGCCATTTAGAACTGATTTCAAAGGATTAAAAAACTGATCTAGATAGATATTCATAGACAGATGATATATCTGTTTATATAGCTGAACGTATCCACCGTAAAATAAATTTATAATTCAATATATTTATCATCTTCCACCTTTCACGTTCATCCCATATTGTAATAAACATAATGCTTATTTTATTCATTACGTGTACAGTGGTGGTGACACCAAAAAAAAAACGGCCATAACCAATACCAATAAACAACGATTTTCATATCCGTGGAACACAAAAAGCGGAATGAATTTCCAGCGTTATACCGGTATTGCCGTTCCTATGCGTAGATAACGACGGGAACGGGACTGTAATTGAATACCCGTCAGAGACGATAAACAAAAAAGAATGTATTAATAAATTCAACTGGAATAATTAACAACTGTCGCGGACGCTAAATTACGCACCGGCTGATAAGATAAGAGTTCATAAAGCAGAGTTATTAAATCGGGCGGAGTGATGGCACAGACAGTGGTCGTGTTATTTCGGTCGGTGGCTTTATTGATTCAGTTAACGCCAATTTTGCACGTTATCTGGTGACTAATGAAATTGTAGCGGACGCCGCGCTACTGTATGGGGTTCATTGAATCTATTTTATGGTAATTTGTGCTCGTATGGAAAAAAGTTTGATTAATAATCTCGCTGTACATGTGATTCTTTTATTCTACAAATAGTCGTTAGCAATCAGTATTGCTATAAATGATAGTGTGCATTTTGAAATGAAATTGTAGTTGTACTGACCTGCTACGCAAACATTCTACGCATGCGTCATAGTCGTCACGCATGCGTCAGAGCTCGTAGCTATCCCCTTTCATAGTTATCTTTATTTCAATTATGAGCAATATTATTCATAAAAAAGCTTGTAGAAATTCTGAAACATTCAACATAACATTGAATTTATTATTTCATTAATATTTTTTATGTTACATAGAGAAGTAACACAACCTTATGTTTTTTAATAACTCTTAATATTGGCATGGTATTGGTATTGCATATTCTATACTAATAAAAAATTTGTGCAAAATTTGTTATATTCCATGTAAAATGACTTTGTATTCCATGTAAAATGACTTTTCGAATTTACATTATCCAATGCACTTATCAATCAAGCTGTGATGCAGAAAGCTTTCAAAAATAATATGAAACCCACTCTTCTATATCTACGTATTCCTTATAGTTGTATTCCAACTATAAACAGAAATGAGCAATTACATTTCTTTAAAGTATTGAATATAATGACTTCATTACTTTAGTTAGCGTACTCCAAACTGGGTGACCTATTACACGTCTCTGGAGAAGGAAAAGAATGCCTTAAAATATGCCTTTGAAATTTTAGTAACTACAATAGCTTAGGCCTTAGAGCATAGATGCTATGATCTATGCTCTAAAAATATTTTTATGATCACAATACGCCAATATCTACCTGCAGCTGACACCAACTTTAGCACAATTTGAAATGGCAAACTCAGTATTTTATTTTGTTTTTGGTTTCTGTGTTACTTTCTGAAATCTGAATTACTTTGATTAAGAACGTTTTTGCGACTAAAACAGGATTAAGTAAAAAATTTAAATAGTGCAATACACAATACATGTACGTAGCACTACAATTAATAATCCGTAATAAGTATCCGAAATTGCAAAAATTTCACAATCTTCAATAAAAATCAACTGTCTAACGCTAACGGATACGAAATTTCCTTAAAAGTCTTTACTTGCCCATTCTTGACTCATATTTAAAAGCACGCATATGGTTAGATAATTCGATAGGAATATTTGCTTTCACCATACCAACAATCTTTATTAACGTGTTTTTTAAGAAAAGGCATGCGAAGGAACTAATCAAAACAATTGTGTTTTAATACGCATCGACACTCCAAAGCATTTCTGAATTTGCAAATATTCAGTTAAACATAATTTTACTTGCAATTTCTTTCCTTTTGGAGAATAATGAGCATTTTACAATTTTATCATTTTATATTTATGTCACAAACGCTTAATATTCAAAGTATGTTTATTGTATGTATACATACATAAATTATACACCAATTTTCGGCTTTTTGAATGTAAAAGGTACTTACTTATTTATTACTATTAAATACCTGGTAGATCGATCTTTGGTGAGCCTTTTCTTCCCAAGTACCGTCTATATTTAATTTAAAATTATTTGTCTATGTGGATAATTTCATTAAGTTTGTATTGCTTTAATTTTAATTAATTAACCTTTATTTTTAATTCAGTTAATTTTTAATCGACTTAGCGATAGTTGAATTTACGTTACTACTAACTCTATTAGGGTACAGTCGCCAAATATCGCGCTTTTTGTAAAAAAAATTGTAGAAAAAAATATTACAAGTAAAATGATAAATAAAACATCAAACATTAGGTGCAATACTCCTTTATTCTTAAAAATAATCAAAAACTCGTTAACTTTGTTACAAATTCTATAAACATAGCTTTAACAAAGAAGTACAAATTCTGAAAATATATTTTTGGGCACCAAATTCCGCCCGGGGACGATATTGAAATCACAATAATCAGTACGTGAACTTAAATTGTATTCATAATAATATTAATACTTAGTAATCATATTATAATATGAAAACTCATCAAACTTGGTATAAAACATGGATAACATATTTCTACATATTATAATATCTTAATAGTTCTTTATTTGATGCATCTTATCCATTTTCTTAATTTTTGTCTTGGGAAAAGCTTTTATGACAAACTGGGCATTCAGCGTCATCATTGTCGCAATAGCGTCATCATTGTTCAGATGTTTCCTCGTCAGAAGACGTTTCTTTTGTCGCTTGTTTGTTTTATTTTTATTTTTGTTGTTTCCAGCTGTTTTAGTTTAGTTTGGTTTTTTACACTTTTGTCCCTTTTAACCCGATACTCTTTGATCCTTCTTCTTCCGCTTCTTTTCTGCATCCATTATTTCTTGTTTATGGTGTGAGGCCGTGACTATCATTGCCCCGTCTAGTTGAGGTTGAAGATAGTTCAATGATTGGAACAGACTGCATTGTCACGTGCAACGTCAGTCACGTCTAAATTTCTTGTATGGCGGTAATGACCATCTAATACCAGCAAAACAGGGTCTTCTTTAGATGGTTTTATAATGGTTACGATATGTCTCAGCCATTTTGAACAGCTCAGGCTGGATCCAACCAGACGGTTGGCATCCACCAATGGTGCCTGAAGGCGCTCCATTGAGGAATAAACTGACCAGAAGCTGACATACAAATAACAATAGTTACTAACGCTCCCCTTTCGGCAGATGACAATTTGTGAACTTCTCTGTTGCCTTTCACAGTCAGGATTTTTCTGACTTTATGCTGAACAGTGGTGATGCCAGACTCATCAACTACAATTAAATATTTTATTAGGGTTAAAGCTAATCTTTTGCAGTTCAGGTTTCAATATGTCAAAAAAGTCTTGCAGTGAAACCTTGTACAGAATCTCGTGATAATGACTCTGGTTTACGGAATGACAAATCAGGACGACGAATCTTTTTAGTCTGTGAAAATGGGTGTGGAATAGTATTCCTGATAGCCAATTGAAAAGCCATTCGTTTTAAATCAGAAGCGGTGACGCAATAGTAATTCTTCTCCGTTTGCAAGGAATAGTTTACCAGCTCCTCTTCTAATTCTACCGGCAAAACTAGTTTTCTTCCCATTTTCCCAGAAACTACTTTTTTTTCAGAATTTTTCACGTTATCTTTCAAAGTAGCTGTTGGGACGTTAAATAACTTTACTGCCTTTTTATATCCCATTTTTTTCCTTCATACAGCTTCAACAGCTTTTTCCATTGCTTCACAATCCCACAGCTTTCTCTTTGGCATGTTAAGAATAAACGAAAATATTAAATAAAGTATTAAATAAATATGGAAAACAGTTATAGAAAATAAACTTAAAAGTAAGGTGAAGTTACCTAAATATCGTGCCGGGGACGATATTAGGTGCACATAGAGGGCGTTATTAGGAATTTGCTATTTGTTTTACTAAACATCCATTCAACAAACCATATGTCACAACTTAAAATTTTTCCTATAGTTTTAAATCATATGTAATAACGTTAATTTTGACAAAACGTTCGTTTCAATAAGTCAAACATATCAATATTTAATCAGGTCCGAGAATATTTCAATCAAAAACTCACCTTGAACAGTTTTTTCCTTTTTTAAATATCTTGTAGGAGCGACGTATCACCGCCACTTTTTTACAATGGCCGACTGAGGTAACTAACTTTTGATTCGGGATATCAAAACTTGGTATCCCGGATATGGCGTTAGTTGGAAGAAAAAAACGGTAGGGGACGAAATTAGGTTCGGGGACGAAATTAGGTTCGGGGACGAAATTTGGCGACTGTGGCTTACTCTACTTGCTACATTCTAAATCTACCGTTTAATTCATTAATTTAAGTGAATATGAAATATTTTTTTGTTGTCAAAATATATCTTTAATAATCTACAGTATAAAATAATCAATTTTTATTAATCTGTTTTTAAAGAATAGAAAAACATTCAATCACACATTATTTTACTTACAATTTCTTTCCCAAGATATATTGAGCACGGGAAATGTCATCATTTTGTTTTCATATCACTGACGCTTAATATTCAAAGTATGTTTATTTTGATACCAATACATTTTTGGGGAACAAAAAGTAGTTTCAAACTTTACTTCACTTGCAAGTTCTATCGACTATTTATTAAGTTTTATCGAATTTAGTGGGGGACCAATTGCGGCACCTTATACATCTAGGAACTTTAATGACATTGCACTGGTAGACTAACCTCAGTGTTCAACTCTCGTCATCTTGACACGGCGTGTCAATTGGTGCAATCGTATTTTTTAAATTTCACTGGACCAACGCGGGATGGTAGATAATTCGTGTCGTAAGCATGTATCGAAATTCGCATTATCATAATTCTGTGTATAATTAAATGGAACGGTTCACAAATCCATTCAATGCACTCTGATATATGCGGCCCACATCTGATTCCCCCCAAATATGCGGTTACCTTGAGGCACGCTTTTTTATATTGTTTCAGTTTAGATCTGTGGACATTAAACGTCAAAAAATTACGCCGACAACTTAAAGCCGTCTTCGAGATCAGCGGAACGTACCCTGTTATTCTCATGTTTTAATAAAGTACGTCTAAACTAAAAACTCTTATAAATAAGAAAACATTTTTCATACACCTTGTATAAAATATGATGAATGTATTTCATAAAACCAATATTATCATATTTTATGGAAAGAAATGTAATAGTTCAACTCTGTACATTTATTCAATTTTTCATACGATATTCAATTTTTAATTAACCATGCTTTGGTCGCAAAAAGTAACATAATAATTGGTGGTGAATAAGCGGGAACAAGACCAGTTTTGGATATACGGTATAAAAGTAATTTAGTTTCTAACATATAATTCAAAAGTAAAAAATACGGTTTTCAGTTCAAATTTCAAAGATACACTGACACCAACCAGCTATAGGTAGATTTGGCAACACCACATCATCGAGTTTGGAATACTTCATGTAGTAAATATTACTATGCAGGTATTTTATGTAAATTTATTTTGGCAGAAAATATGTAGCATTGTATATCCTATGTGTCTCTATAAATTATGTGCCTCTATGTGTCTCTATTTATCTCTATGTGTCTCTATTTGCATCGAAGTTGTTGTTATTGCATTAGCAATAGTATATTCATTCGTGCTCCTCTTCCCCCACATTCATTTTCTAATTATATTTATTACCCCTCAGAGAATTCCCATAAATAAAAGAATAGAATACGGATTATACAATTTCAAAAACCGCAAGATTGATAGGCCTTGTATTAACATTGTTTCTATGTGAAACTTCTATACAGGGTGTCCCAGAACTTCTTGTACAAACTTGGAGGGGAGGTAGAGAACATCGTTAGGAACCATAATTACATAGGAAAGCATGGGCGGAAATCGATAGGTGGCGCTGTGCGTAAGCTCTTAGCTCTGACCATTGCGTTCTGCAGGGCGACGCCTAACACCCCTTTAATCTTCAGAGAGTTCAATTACTCCAGCATGACGTGTTGCGTTTGCACAGTGGTTTCTTCACCAAAGTGCGACCGACCCGCAATTTTCCAATTCTGTTATGTTCAGTGATGAAGCAACCTTTTCACGTGAAGGGGTGTTCAACGCGCACATATGGGCCTCAGACAACCCACACGGAACCCAACAACGCTTCACTGTAACGTTTTACTGTTGACTTATTGTGTCTTTGTGTCTCTTTATCACGTGAGGGTGACGTTTCCGCCCATGCTTTCCTATGTAATTATGGTTCCTAATGATGTTCTCTACTTCCAAGTTTGTACACGAAGTTCTGGGACACCCTGTATTTGTGTCATAAAGGTTGGAACCTTTTAGACCAAACAGATAAGCATAAAAATAATAATTTTCTCTTGTCAATGAACAAAGTATCAGTCATTGCTTGCAGAAAGTTCGTTTGGCATTTAGCTGTAAGTCTTCAGCTTCTTTTTCACATTCGTTTTGTATATAACATTTTTGTGTTTTTAATTATTACAGATTATAGCTATAGTTTAAATAGTTGACAGGCGGCAGGTAGACCATAAAAGTTAAAATATGCTAGTGAACTGCACAACGAAATTCTTTAGAAGTCGGCATAACATTATGCAGTAAAAAGACAAAATTTGTGATATGTAAATGGAGTTCCTTTTCAGTGCCATGTTTTCCTTGGCATGTGCACCAAGATAATAATAAAAAAACAATAAAAATTCTTTGTAATCCTTCTTTTATGTTTGCATGAAATTATCTAATTGTGCAGCAAAAATCTGGGGGGTGGTGTTACGTAATAATTTTACAATTTGGTCAGTTATAAACTTCCACTCGGGCGCGCTGTTTTACGAGGTGGAGTTTTTTTTACGACCGCAGTCTCGCGCCCTGGCGCTATTTTTCCGTCTTTCCGCAATTACTTCCATCTGATATTTTGCACTCGCTTTCCGGCCCCGGGCGACGTTTTTCTCGCTTAGTCGGCGGAATTCTAGG
This sequence comes from Diorygopyx duplodentatus, assembly GCA_033557515.1. NCBI lineage: Eukaryota > Metazoa > Arthropoda > Insecta > Coleoptera > Scarabaeidae > Diorygopyx > Diorygopyx duplodentatus. The sequence goes on from JAWQRJ010001258.1 coordinate 8,990, forward strand.
CGGGCGCGAACGCGCCAGCGCAAGTACATATCGGGCTAATAAATTGCAGCGCTTAGCGAGCACGTGTCGCTGAAGGAAAATGCCCCGGAATTTATGGTTTCCAGTGCGAACATGACTGCTTACGTGAAACGTAACAGGAATAATTCCACGCTTTGTAGCGGTGCCGGTTGTCGGGCGGAATATTTTATGTCAGGTTTCCTTTATAGTAATATGTACAAGTAATGTTTACAAAGAATTTATCACCGTGCAATGTATGAGCACTCTATATATTTGTGGAAAATAATATGACGTTATAACTTTGGCAAGAACATATATTCACCAAGGACCCAGACGTCAGAAAGAATACTTAAATAATAATATGTGTATTTTATAGCACAATTATGCGCAGGATAAAGGATAAAGAATAAATATAATACTTTCATAAGTTAGTCAATTAAATATAAGGACACCTCTAACCACCTAATAAAATATTTTCTATTGATTTTTACAAATCAATTTTACTAATTGATTATGTTTGTTTTTTAATGGAATTAGGGGTAAAATAAAATATATTTTTGAAAATTTTTGTCCAAAATGTCCAAATGTTTTTCTTAATTGAGATATTCTTCAAGAAAGAAAGGATTTTTTACTCAGTCGCCCAGTATTATTCAATAAATTACTAACTTCTTAATAATATTTATATATAGTTTTTTATGCCATTTATTCTTTTAATATGTTGAAAATTATTAAAGATAGGTATGTAAAAGATTTGAGAGCTCTTTAGTTTGAGGCATGACCTCCCGAAAGCATCTTTTGATACCTTTGATAGTTTGTATGTGAAAATATTTCTAGAAAAGAGAATAATTGAAGCCTTGCAGTTTTATTTTAAATTTTTCTCATGAATATAAATAGGAGAAGTGTGTGAAATAGAAGAGGACGTACAGACATGGAGACAAACAAGCATCAATATGTTTATCTTATTACTAGGAAACACAATGAAAGGTTAGGTCAAATCAGTGAAAGAAACTTTAACTTTTAAATTATTTTCAAAAGAGTGATGAACACGTGACGTTAGAGTTCATAACGGCCATCCTAGATTTAGCCTTCCTGTATATAAATAATATAAAAGCGATATTTAATTCGAACCTTATTTGGACCAACAGGAAACTTTTCCTGTATATAGTTACAGGCAGATTAAATGCTTATTTGGGAATCATTCAATAAAGATTTTTTTTTCAAATAATGATCAAAACAATCTCAAATATTTCATCGACTATAAGCGTGATGGGTCCTATAGCTTATGGGGCTTTCAGCTCTCGTGGGCCTTTCTAAAAAGATTGGTATCACCCTAGGGCCTTAATTTATAATTTTTTAATTCGAACAAAAAGTATCCTTATCAATATTCATTTTGAGAGTTCGGTGATAATGTTTCTTAACTCGTTGAATGAAATGTGTTAAAAACTAAACTTAAAATTATGATAATAATATATGATTAATTAATATTATTGAAATTTAAATGTATTTATCACTAGCTTACTTCTTTACCGAAATAATTAAATTACAATATTTTCATCTTCTTTTGGGCATTCTTTAGAGACCAATTGCTGATCTGTTCGATTTATGTGAGTTTATTATCTCTGAAATGTATAATTTTAGAATTAAATCAAGAAACAGGAACTTAATAGTAAATAGTAAGAATTCTTACTATTTGTATTGATATGTCCATTGCGATATATTGATGTATGTATCAATCATTTGTATTACATTGGCTTCAACATATTATTAATACCTAATAACCTATAGTAACGTGTAATAAGTACGTAGCTATTTTTAAGCCTTCCAGGCTGTATGTTTTGCACTTTATAGCGCGTGTAATGCACTTTCTTTTAATAGCATTAAGTTTATCGATCATGCTCACCGCAGAGGTGTAAAATATCTACTATTACCCTTCATCACATTCCACTATGTTCGTTTTATAGTTATTGATTGCGTTTAATGTGTGATCCATACTTATTGTGTAGATTTATAAATAAACAATTTAACGCATATTGAACGAAGTGGCTGGCATTTCAGGACGAGGGTATCCGCGGTTTTACGCCGCGACCGCTGTGAAATCGAAAATTAAAGCAATTCCATCACGGCTTTAATTAAAATTTAATAGGTCCAACTGAGGGCACATATAGAACCGGCTTATCTCCCAATATCCGCTATATTATCTATAACTTCACGGCGTCGCTTTACAATTTCCTGTATTTCTTCGTTCACACGTGCTATTAACGTTTTCATTAAATCGGGATAATTTTCGTATACGTTCTAATGGAAAAACAGTCGATTGTGCTTGATGATATAGCAAACGTGCTCACGAATTTAGAGTTCACATAAGCGGTTTCTAAGAGAAAATAATTATATTTGTGAGAGATAGGAAGTCGTGTCTGCTATTTAGACAGATGCGATAAATGTAGTGTGCATTACAAATTGATCGCGTAGTTGTCAATAATGAAACACGTTGTGTGGTATCAGTTTTTAGATCTTAGTTGTTACGTTTGCTCTGTTCGTTTGATGTGGGTTATGACTTATTATTATTCCTCTCTTTTATTAAATCATCATCATCATCATTGTATGCGTTGAAGAATACGTGTAGTTACATTCTCGGCCATTCTCGGTGTGTCCAATGGTAAAGCGCTCAATTGTCCTTAATATACCGTGCCTAATGTCCACGTTAGAGAGAAGTTTGTCTCACGGAATGCGAATTCTTGCGGAAAATTTCGACATCTAGGAGGCGTCGCACTGGTGGTATTGTACCGCGGGCGCGCTAGTTTATTTGCGGATTGTTGTGCGCTATTAACGACCGGTCCCGAGGTTATTGTACAAACGCAATTAAACGTTGCGCACCTCGGTGACAACGTTAATTGTGCTGGTGGGCGATTTGGCCGAGCCGGTCAGAACTTCGTGTCGCTAAAAATCGCCGCGTTGTTCTCTTTTAACGCCTAAGGCGTTGACGTTAAAACTCGGCTTGCGCACCATCTGGTTGATGTTTTCACACATGGCCGACTAAAGGGTCGATTACGGCGATTAAATTTTTTGTCGTGTATATTAAACGTTATGATAGCTTTCTAAAGACTGTAAAAATGTTAAGTAGCGACTGATTAATGAAAATGCACAACGTTATTTACTACGGCAGATTATTTTAATTAACGTCAATTAATACAGTATTAATCAATTATTAATCAATCAGCAATCTTATACTATTAAATGAGCTAATTTTGTTAATTAATTAATTTGTTTATTTATTTATTTGTCGGCATCGTCTGGGAGAATGGGGGAATTAGTGCGGGTGTAATGTTCTATCACTTTTGAGCGTTCGAAAATCGGCAATTTTTGACGTTTAATGTAATCGAAACAATCGAAAGAAAAGTGTGCCACAACTCAAGGTAATCGCATATTTAGGGCATCGGGTGGACCGACTGCGTTGAATGTATTTTAACCTTTCCGTTTAACTTCTTACGACGATCAGCCTGCATTGGTTTGGTAAAATTTTAAAAAATCCCTCTCATCAATCGTTCTAGAAGACTGGTTACAAAAAAGTAACCACCCTTCTTCAGTGTTCGCAGATTTTACTGCAATATCTAGATTAATTCCCACCCATCTGCACTGTGTCGTTCGTGGAACGCGTGTATATGCGGATTTTGGCGCAATTTTAGTCGTAAATTAATGTTTTTTTTTAAGGTTAGCGTTGACAGCAAGCAGTCAAGGGGACAGAAGTCATTAAAGCCCCTAGATGAATGAAATGCCGCAGTTGGCCGTCATTTTATGTCCGCGCCAAATTTAAAATCGAAAGAATACGAAAAGACGGATAGGGAAATAGTTTTAAATTAAATATACTGGTGTCCCAAATTCGATGCTTGGTATCTTGGAAACGGTAAAAGCTACAGCCCTCGGTAAAATGGAACATTATGGTGATGTTTATCTAAGCTGTTCAGACCTTTTTTTTAGTAGGCGATGCATTTTTTTGTCATTTTCTTCAAATGATATTTTCCATATTATTTACCGTATCAAAAAATTTCGAAAGAGAAAGTTGTAGATATCAAAACATTCTATAGGATAGATTATAAAAATATTGTTTACCTTGCACCAGTTTCGAGATATGACCCAAAGTTGCAATTTTTTAAATGGAAATAATAGTTGATTTTGACATTATTCGATTACTTGATTTTTTTCCTTTCCTACGGTATAAGGTTCGAGGTATTTATCTTTCACAGTTTCGGAGATATGAAGAAAAATCATATTCCACACAGATGTTAACCCACATCACACTATCCATGATTGAAACAAAAGACTACACATCTGTCAATAATATTGTTAAACCACTCTCGTGTCACAAGTTGTAGTTGCCGTCAATTATTCATATTCTACACTGATAATGCCATTTTCAAACTATGAAAAAATGGATATATTTGTTACCTACATAAGATGCAATCGAAATTCAACTGCGGCAGTAAATGAATATTTAATAACTTTTTTATATTTTAAAATATTTTACTTTTGAATATTTAATTTTTTATAACTTTGTTTCGCCGACCCGAGTAAAATCTTTCATCGCATTTTAAAGACAACTTTTACCCTTACAAACCAATGGTATGCCAAGAAATGAAGGAAACTGGAAGGTATCTCGATCAAATTGCAAATGATTTGACTTTTCCTAATCAAATTCTTTGGAATGATGAAAGTCGATTTACAAACAACGGTATTTACAATCGGAATAATTACCATTATTGGAATAATGAAAATCCGAAAATAGTTCGACAGTCACGTTCTCAGGAACGATTTGGATTTAACGTGTGGTGCATTTTGGGAAACCGTTTAATAGGTAAATTATTAAACTATTATTATTATTATTATCCTTAATGAAACACTAAACTTAAACAGATATCTCGAACTGCTGCAACAGGAAATTGAAGATGCGTTGGATGATCTACCAATTCAAGAGGAGAGAACTATTTTCTTTCATCGGCACATAATTCAAGAATTGTTGCTGAATATTTAGCAACAAGATATAGAAATTGGTGGATTGCAACGAACCGTCCCATACGATGGCCAGCGAGATCTCCGGATTTGTCCTCCACTAGACTTTTTCCTGTGGGGCCATATAAAAATGTGGTATACGGAATGAGTTATAACCGTATTAATGATTTGCAACAAAGTGTCGTACAGGCTTTTAACTCTGTTAGTGTTCATTAATTAATGAATTGTAGAAAAAGTGTCGAAAAAAGTGTTACCAAATGTTTAGAAGTAAACGGCCGCCATATTGAACATCTTTTGTAGGAAAATGTTTGTTTATTGCTATCGTGGTTATTTTTACCATGTTTACTGTTACCACGTTTATTTCTTCCATGTTTCCTTTTTTTGCAATTTATTGGCGTGCTAAATTTGAGCAGAACTGTTTTTTCAGAAAATATTTTTTCTTTATATCTACTAAAGCACAAAAGATAATAAATACCAGGTATTCAGTCTTTTGTTTTGGAAACAAAACATAGTTCTTAATCATGGATAGTGTGATGTGGGTTAAAATCTGTGTAGAATATGATTTTTCTTCATATCTCGTAAACTATGAAAGATACCTCGAACCTTATATCGAAAGGGAATAAATCAAGTAATTTAACAATGGTTTCCATTAAAAAAAATACAACTTTGGATCACATCTCGAAACTGGTGCAAGGTAAAAAATATTTTTATTATCTATCCTACAGAATGTTTTAATATCTACAACTTTTTCCGTCGAAATTTTTTGATACGATAAATACTATGGAAAATATTTACATTTGAAGAAAATGACGATTATCAGTTTTTTCAGGATATCTGGTAGACGATGCATTTTTTTTTGAAAAACAAAAGAAGGTCTAAACAGCTTAGGTAAACATCCCCATATTGTTCCATTTAATCGATTCTGTAGCTCTTACCGTTTCCAAGATACCAATAGTGAACATCGAATTTGGGTCACCTGTGTATGTAATATATTATACAACGCAATTGTTTTAAGGTGATGAATTTAGACGATGTGTTGATGTGGCATTTAGCAAACAGTGACAGATGTGAATTTTGATTATAATTTGATGAGGTGAATTTTCCAGTATTTGGAAAATTCAGCAAAGATTGGTCGACCAGGTGTTTAACAATAATACAAGTAATAAATAGATACTTTTCATTAGCATAAAATTACGGGGATCAAACGTATATTTAACTTTGAATATCAAACATCAGTGATAAAAATATAATATGATAAAATTTGCGGGTGCTCAATATATCTCTGGGCAGAAATGTTTTTTCGTATCGTCACTTATTAAAAAACAATTGTTTTGGTTAGTTGTTTCGCATGTCTACTCTTTAAAAACACGCTAATAAAAATTGATAATAATACAAGTTAAAATACAATGGTTAACAAAGAATACAACAATAAATTGTCGGGTGCTGTGGGTGAAATATGATTTTGAATTAAGGCGAGCAATTTTTAATTATGTGCATATTTTTTAACGGTTTAAGATGTTATTGTTTTACTATAGGATTTTATAGCTTACAGACGTTAGGTATATGATGCGGGTAAAATGTTGCGAAAATGAAAATGCTGCGAAAGTTCAAAATTTAAAAAAAGGAAAGAAAGAAAGATTAAATTTAAACTAAATGTGTAATTATAGCATTCCTTCGTTCGTAGATTTTTATATAATGGTTCAAAAATGGAGTATCGTCAAGTTAATTAAAAATGTTATTAAGCATTAATTAATGGTTGAAGCAAGTGATTTAAAAATATTTAACAAATACATAGGTAAACTAATAGAAGGGTAGTTTAAAAGGTAGGAATCCGCCCTTTTTGTATGAGAAAAAATCAATATTCATTTATTAACAAATGTGTTTTTAAAAATTAGCACCAGAACAAACATACTTAATATGAGGCGTCCTATTAATATCAGACGCTAATATCAGGCGTCCTCAGTGATATACGAATATAAAATGATAAAATTTTCAAACTCAAATATAGCAAAACGCGTTAATAAAAATTAAATCGCTTCATAGTTTAATCGCTTCATAGATTATCTTAGAAGAAGAAAAATTTCAAAGTTGATAGCGCTCGCAGCGCCATCTATGAAGATTAATATTCAAAATTTACGTTGAAAAACTGCAAGCTTCATACCATTTGATTTCGCTATGGTGTCATGTTTCTACCTTGACTTTATACGCGTGCCTCTAAAACCGCATCTAAATAATTGTAACTTTATAATGAATTGATAGAATTGAAAACTACCGCGACTGTTGAATAGACAATTGAAAGACCTTTTCAATGATGTATCACACGACCCCCTTTGCAATTTGTAATTTTAAAGTTAATAGCGCTTGCAGCGCCATCTATGAAGATTAACATTCAAAATGTACACTAAAAAACCGCAAACCTTATACCATTTGATACTGCTTTGGTTTCATGTTGCTATCTTCACTGGTTCAAAAG
>JAWQRJ010001259.1:0-16449 GCA_033557515.1 Diorygopyx duplodentatus
CGTCAGCAGTGCGGCTTCTATAATATTTGTGTTCGCAGGTTTATAACTGCAGGCAGGCAGCGATTCTTTGTACATAGTTTTTTTAAGAAGAGAATTAGAAAAATATTGAATTATATTTAGATTAAATGAGAGAGAATTTGTTTATTTTTCTCAAAAAACCAAATATTTATATATCATCAACAATCGCAAAATATTTATTTAAATAAAGATCCGTGCCCTACTAATATATTTGTGAATATACGATCTAGACAGGCAGTTATTCTGGTGTTATGAGTATTAGTTTTCTCGAGAGCATAAGATTCAAAAGTGTTACATAGTAATTTAACGTCTTTGTTAGTGTAGAATTGGAATTGCACATTAAAATCGCCGCAAATAACGATATTTTTAGTTAAAGTAAGTTTACCGCCCAGTCCTTCTAGAAATACGTTAAAACTGAGCTAGCGCTGCAAGAATTATTTTTCCGTTAAAATTGTAACTCCTTGATACAAAAAATTACTGCTTTTTGAATCTCTGTGAAAACTGTTGTTCTCCCCATTTTTCTTTTGGTTCAAATTACCCTGTACATTCAAATCTAAAATAATTGGAACACTGTTGACCTAGTAGCATTAATTTTTCTCAATTGCTTCGTTGATGCTACCGCTGCATTGAATTGATATATTAACAAGACCCTTATTACTCAATTGTTTCAGGCAAGAGGGGTGCAAATATAGGTCACAAATTCTGGTTAATTGAAATCTAATTGTCGTGATTGTTTTTGGGAATTATAAAATGTTAGTAAAAGAAGAGTAATAATAAATTCAACGCAGTAACAAATTGCGCCGCTTCATGACATGCATACGCTTACTCATCTATTCTTATGTACTGCTATTATTTGTCAGATATCGCAAGGCAAGGTTTTCTTGGAGAGTTTGCCCAGCGATTAAACAGGGGCCAATGAACGTTTGCCAGCGTGAGATATGCGTCGTAAACAACTTCTTTTTAAAGTTGCTTATAATCGCACTATAGGTAGGAGAGCCTTCCCGCGGAATTGTTAAATATTTGATGTTTGACTTTCACTTGAATTTATCTGTTTACTGAAACGAGCACTTTAATGTGTTACCATTGAATCGATCTTACTTCAATGGGAAACTGAAAATGATCGTTTATACGGTGCACAAGCATGCACAATAAAAATCCCACTCAGCATCTCAGCAACGGAACTTTTCGCTAAACGAACACCTGGGCATAAACACACTAATTTATTTAGTGTGCGAACAGCGAAATTTCCTATTTAGCTGCGAATGGGCATCTTAATGAACAGTATTACTGGACAGCCGTCGTAAACATTTTGTACAACTTAGCTGTTAGTGCAGCAGCCAGATGTCCAGATTGGGTATTAACATTCCTGCGTTGTTTATACGACTTGTGATGGTGCAATCATTGGCAGAAGAATTATGATAATTAATAAACGTACCTATTTAGTAATCCCAAGCAGGAACTACCCAGTACAAACAAAAAATGGATGGGGGAAAACATTACACTGCGTATAATTACTTACCAGAATTAATTTTCAGAGTAAAAGAGGTGGTTTAGTCATGGTGTTATAATATTCGAAACGAATCCTAAATGAACGTCCTTGAACCTATCGATAAAAAAAATCCAATACACTTAGTTTCTGTAAATATTTCCCGAAAATTTATCGTTTCTACGTCAGCGGATATTTTTATCCGGCGTGTACCGCATCCGTTGGCAAAACAGTTTCGTGTAAACATGACTTCATTACGAAACGTTACGCTAAGGTACGTTTGTAATTAACTGACGGAAGTCGTTGTGTCGATACCGAAGTAATCACTATCATAAAGACGCGATTATACATCTCTACGATGCTATACTATGCTTTCTGCATTGCTACGTCGTCGTAGTATTCAGGAAGGAACAGTTGAACAGGAAGTGTATAGTAGTTTCGCGTGTAATAAGGAATAATAACTGACGATTACTAATAGCTTTATTACATAATTTGTTTTATATAGCAATTAAACTTTTTTAATAGATTTGACATTTCCACTCTCACTGGTACCTGACTTCCGACAACGACCCTTTTTTCTGATTAACTTCTAACTAATTCCTTATTAACTTTTATCGTTCCCAGAGTTTATTTTTCCTTTACCGTTCTGTTACAAAAAAAAACAGATGAAACGTTTTATACACAGACTAAACCAATTCAGCTAATTTCACGTTCCCACGGATATTCGCCGTTGGATCTTGATATCTATATTTATTTTCGGGGTCTAAATCGCTGTATCAAATGTTGTTCTGTTGACTACAATTTTTAGATCCACACTTTTTTTTCATAACATACTTTTACATTACTCATGGGTATTGATTCCGTAAAGTAGAAAAATAAAATTTTATAAATATTTTTCTTCTTATTAAAAGGAATTCCAAGGATTTTCCAATTGATCATTAAGTAGTAAGGTTTGTGGGTGCTTTTTTCTAAATGAATCTATTTCATACCTTTCGAATAATTCCATTAAGTAGCCTTTAATCAGTTGATGAATGATTTTGATGTTTTCAAATGTGAATTTATGATTGTTAAAATTTATGTGTTTACCGAAGTTTGAATTATTGCTTGTAAGGTGTTCTTTGACTCTAACTTCGATTTTTCTGCCGGTCTCTCCTGTGTATGTAGCATTGCAAGTTTCACATGTAAAGGTGTATGCACAATTTTTTTCTAGTAATTTGGTAGATGGTTTACTATTGTTAAGTATGTTTTTTAGATTATGGTTTGTTTTAAGTACAAGTGAAATGTTGAATTTAATAGCAATGTTTTTAATTTTGTTACTGATTTTGCCTTGGTAAGTGATGGCTCTATAGATTGGTTTAGGTTTATCTTCTATATGTAATAGTGTTGTATGATTATTATGTCTAACATTGTATTTTTGAAATATGTTATTAAAATAGTGGATATCATAACCATTGTTAGAAGCAATTTGTTGTATAATATTTAACTCTTTTTTCGTGTTATTAAAGCTGAGAGGAGTATTTTTTAGTCTGTATATATAAGAAATGAAAGTTGGTTTTAATTGTTGGGTCATGAAAAGAATTAAATAGGATAATAACGTCGGTTTGTGTAAGTTTCGTATAAATGTCATAATTAATTGTATGTGGTGATGGTATTAAAGTGACATCTAAAAAACTTAAGGTGTGATTATTTTCTAATTATATGGTAAATTTTATTTAGGGTGTAGGTACATATTGTATTTATAAAATTATGAAGTTGATTTATAATATTTATATTTGTAGTGTCAATTATGACTAGAATATCGTCTGTATATATGTTCCATAACATAATTTTGTTAATGAATTCGAAATTGCTGTTGTGTATAATTTTTTCTAAATGGTTCATGAAAATGTCACTCATAAGTCCTCTAAGTGGGGAGCCCATAGGTAAACCTTCAATCATTTTGTAATATTTATTGTTAAATGTGAAATGATTTTGGTTAATGCAAGCAGTTAAAAGTTTTATTAAGTTATTAGCATATGTGTTATTGTTCAAGAGATAATTAATGATTTGTGCAGCTATGGAAATTGTTTCTCGATAGGTATGTATATTAATGTATGAGTTAGTAATATCAAATGATAAAGTTGTAAATTTGAAGGTAGTACTAAATTATGGATATTATCGTATAAATTGTAACGATTTTTTATAGTATATTTAGGTGTGAATTCAATTATATTTTTAAAAAAATTGACTAAAGATTTAGAAATAAAGTATGAACTAGAATTAGTGAAGATTATAATGGATCTAATTGGAAAGTAATGAGATTTTTGGGGGGTGAATGTAGCTTAGGGGTTATTGGGTTCATAGGTAACGCTTTTTTAGGATTGACATTATATTTATTTAAAGTTTCTGAAGTATTTTTTATGATTTTTTTGAAATTATTGTGAAAAGTTAGATTAGGGTTTCTCTTTACCCATAAAGTCATTTTCTTGTTTGAATTGTTCTGCTTTTTGAACCTAATCTAAGTTATTCATTAGGATTATACATGCTTTTTTATCACCTGTTGCAACTATTACGTTTTCTTCTTTTATCTTTTTTTGTAGGTTTCGTAGTGCGATGTTCTTCTTTTCTAATGGTTGTAATAATTTGTTTATTGATTTCTTCTTCTTCTGGGTGGTTTTTGATGACTGCTTCAATTTCTATTGTCAACTTTGGAAAGTTGATTTCTTTGTACGGAGCAATTTATATCCTTTTTGAAGACGCGTTTCTTCTGATTTAGAGTTTCATAGATGAAAGATTATTAAATCGGGTGTGAAATTTGTGTGAATTTTCAAATAGTGTATTTGGGATTCGTTTTGATTTTAATAATTCTATTTTCTTTTTGTGTTTGTTAGTTATTTTATGAAGTGTTTATTGAGGAATTTAGCTTTTGAAATATATTCGTCAAGTATCAGAAAGTGGAATTTTATGTTTAAATTTGAATAAAGTCATATAACTGTCATAATCATAATTCTTTACAATATAACAATGTAATTTTTAAACAGTAATTTTAAATTCAAAATCCAAATTATTCGCGCGCATATTGCTACGCATTTTCATATAAAACATATTCGACCGATTTCCGTTTAATATTGCATGGTACCGACAGAATAATTAAGAACACTTCAAGGCGGTTACAATCTCGCGTAGTCTTCCAAAACAAGCTTTTTGTTTTTACAGAATGTCGTTTTTTTTCAACAGAAACTTTTTGTATAGTTTTCTGTTAAGTTCTTGGCAACTGGGATTACCTCCACATTGTGATTTCATTTCTTAATTCAAAAAATGGTTTTACAGTATTATTTCGAGTAAATTAATTAGAAATTACGAAGAAAAACGGTGATTTTTGTAACGGAATTTGAAAAATTATTGGTAGTCTGCAAGGATGTGTGGAAGATCAGCTAATAGTTCAGCATAACCTGCAATGTACCTACTGTACAAGTGTTGTTGCTTTTTGTACTATTCGTTTGCAGAAAAGTACTTGAACTGTTACCAGTCCATCACAAAATCGAACATAAGCAATTAACTGGAAATCATTGTTAAAGACAAGTTGCAGCTGTATATATTCAGCTATATCGCTAATTCTACGGGTAACAGTATCATTAGATAGATGACATCATTAGATAGATGATATCACTAGGTGCATGATATCGTCACATAGTTGGACTTAAGTGGTTAGCAAAGTTATCTACAAGCGTAATTTCATCAATCTAAATTGCAGCTGGCAGAATTAGTTGTTCCTACTAGTGTATGGTTTTTGCATCTGGCTATTTGATATGCAACTTTGTAAGAACCGGGTAAAGCCCTTTCATGTATGGACAAAACATTCGTAAAAAGAGGTGTCTGCTTATCATAAGACTTTAACTTACATTAGTACAACGTTAACAACAACGCAAGTCTTAATTACGAGGTTTCCATACGCCGCTTAAGTTGGTTAAGTTTCATGCTGTCGGTTGCCAACATTTTTTAACAAATAGCACAAACCTTTCTTCGTTATTTATATTATCAGTGTTGATAAACACAAAATTTAAATGTTCTTCAGAATATTTTCTTGATTTTAACTTCAAAGAGCGTTTGTTGAAGCCTCACTGTCGTCGGATGGTCTTTTCTATCCAGTTAAAAATTTATGCATGTAACATATGGGGAAGTCACGAGAAATTCAGGACGGCAGGCGAGAGTCACCGATGCATATATTTATGGTGGGCGGATCAATGTGTCTAGATATGAAGAAGGTTCGCTATTTGTGGCGGATTTTTTTTTATTTATGGAGAAATAGATTTCAATATCCCTAGAATTTGCCCTTCAGGAATGCCAAATTGGGTAAATTTACTATAATGTTCTTACCAGAAATCATGGCTCTGAATATTGAATAGTGTGTCCACAATGTGAAACGTTTTTCAGATTGCGATTTTTCGGGAAAATGTGCGAGAAATACCTTTTAATTGAACTACTACGCCAATATTTCGATTTTATGTATTCTAGCTTACATTTCATTGAATAAAAACGCCAATTTTTTTTATTTACTTCACACCTTCTTTCTTTACGAAGATACATTTTCTAATCATGACGGTCACACAAATTAACAAAATGTTGAGACCTAACCTGTAGTTGAAAGAGCCTACTTTTACTTCAGGTAATAATATTAACGAAAATTGGGAAATACAATAAAACATCTAAGTGATTTTTTTCGCATCTTCCTTGTTTCTGTATTTACAGGTGAATTTTTACAGGATGGGTTTTGTATGGTAAATATATCGTCAGTTTTTGTCGATTATCCAAAATCGCGGTTAACAGACGTGCATACAAAATAATTACTTAATTATAAACATTAACATTTTCATTTGAAATTGTGTCTAACAGAATCATGTTGTAGTTTTATTACAACAGCATGTTGTAAGGTAATCCTATTACTTTACAAGTCGATTTATATGCTTGCAAAAGAGAAAATATAGGTTATATTTCTGAACATTTGAAATATGGAAACTTCTTTATAACCATCTGATCTATTAATTTCAACAATGAAATCCAACGAAAACAAATCTCTCGAAAATGTGAGAACGTTGTAATGATATTTACATTCTTTTTATTTGTAGATTAGTATTTTATACGTATCTACTAAATTGACTTTGAAATTGATTTTTATTTAGGTTATTTGTATAGAATATATAATACGATTTTATTTTTTTAGTCGTTTTCTTATATCTTTGTGGCCCCATAAATACTAAATAAACGGAAAGAGATTGTATTTTATAAATTGTTCATTGTTGAATCCATTTCAATCAGGTTTTCTTTTAAATTGTTAGGTGGTAATAAGGAAATGTACTCTTCTGAGTGCTTTATTTTTCTCTTCAACCCTACATGTTTCGGCAAGTTTTTATTGCCATCTTCAGGGGTATATACAAATCATTCTTATTTTTAGTTATTGTTAGTGTGTGTTGTAGTTAAAATTAAATTTAAATAAATTATAAAATTAAAATCGAACTTAAGGTAACTTGTCTTATTTTTCAAATTGTATAAAATTCATATTAATTACTTACTGTCAAATTATTTACTTCATTGTGCTGGTTATTAAAATTTGTCTTATCTGTCTTTTGGTCATATCACGTGTTTGATATATTGTCTTCTCTTCTTTCATTTGTTCGTGTTACAATTGTTTTATTTTGTCGAACTTGAGGAGTTGATTATTTTCTGTAATTTGTCAACATGTCCCTTTTCTGCAGGTGATTCATTGTTAAACGAGAATTTATGTATGTAAATGTGACTTACGGTTGATGTCTGGTGTTATTAGTTTTTGGCCTTCTTATGTTGTGTTATTTTTGGTGAATTTGTGTAAGTTTTGTCGTTATTATTCTGATCTTAAAACTTCCTACGACTTTTTTGTTGTCTGACATTTTGTATACGATTATGCGCGTGTGTGGTAATATGCAATTCATGTATAGTTGTTTTTTAAAAATTTGTACGGGTTATCAAGTGATTGCCAAATGCAGAATTTGTTTCGTTTATGTTCTTTGATTCTTTGTGATATAGTGCGTCCTGTTTCGCCAATATATGTTGCTCTACATATATCGAGATGTGAGAGAGTATGCCCCGCTTTTATCAAGTTTATTTATTTTGTCTTTGGAATTTATTAAAGTATGTATTTCCAATAGTGTTATTATCGTTTTAAATGCTGTGATTATTTCATATTTGTGTAATATCTTTTGTAATCTGTGTGATATGTTACCTTGATATGTTAAAGCTCTGAATGTCTCTTTTGTATAATTTATGTTCGTGATATTGTTTTGTAGTGCATTGCTAGTTTTTAGTCTGTGAATATGTCATTTTATTTATTTTTATATTTAATGTATTTATGGGAAATTTATTGTTGATGGCGATTTGTCTGATTGTTTTTTTCGTTTTCTATAGCTTCTTCGTCAATTAAGTTGTTGTTTATAATTTAAATGACGATATGAATCGAAAGGTATAATTGCTTGTGTTTGTGTTGGTATTCTGTAAATTTCGTATTCCAATTTATTTTCATTATTTGTTATTGATGGATTCAAGAAATTTATTGATTTGTTTTCATTTTCAAACTCTAGTGTAAATTTTAGGTTTTTGTGCATTTTGTTTATTATTTCGGGAAAATTGTGTATTTGAGTTATATTGTAGCCTTTCCATATTATGAATATGTCATCGACATATCTTTTCCATATTTCCATATCATGAATATATCCGCCATAATTCCACATAATCGGGAACCCATTGGTAATCCGTCAGATAAAAATAAAAAGCTCTGCAGCTTTGTGAGAAAAATTGCCCCAAAATCGCCATAACACGTATATAGTAATTTTTCACGGACGACACAGCGCAGATGAATGGGAGTAATCCACACATTGCAGCAAAACTTACGAAAACTTGAGGACGGATAAGAGTAATTGTAAGACAAATCTGGGGTTATTGGGGGTTACTCTAGTAACTTTTACTAACCTGTTTGTCAGTATTTCAGTGTGCTAGCACGGTTAAGGTGAGTACACATCGGCCGCATGATGTTGCGGTCGACTGATGAGATCGGTTTTTCTTATTTAACCGATTCAACACAGGCTGATAGGTAATACACGGTTATTTGCGTCGTAAGCATAATCGAAATTCACATTATTGTCATTCTGTGCATAATTAAATAGAATGGTTCAAATCCATTCAATGCATTCGGTCCGCCCGATGACCCCAAGTGTACGGTTACCTTGGGGCATGCTCTTTCGCGATTACAAGCTTAAAATGATTTGATAGAAAGTTGAGACCTATCTAAATCGATTTTACGCACCGGAATCTTGAAATCCTGCAAATATTAGCCGGCAAATTAAAGTCGTGTACGAGATCAGAAAATATATACATACATACGAACATACATACACACAAATTTAGCTCGTTAATATTAGATAGATATTGGATTGCTCTCTACCGTTCTCTCGCACGTTGTCTTATAATGCAAAGTACGTTGAATATTATGTTGATGTAACTTTCTTTTTACTCTTCTTTTGTACTATGTACGAATACTTGAATGTATTTTTAGTATATATTCGTAGCTAAAGCAGAAAATAAAACGCCATACACATTTATACTTTTGCATTATTCAGGCACATTTCAATAAGAACCAGTTTCGATATGAAATCAATACATGATATGTGCTTTATGTATTAAAGGAAGTATATTTTTACTTCAAGGACAAGTTGCAGCGAAGTACTGTAAAAGACAAATGTTGTAAGAAGCAAATGTCGCATTATTCGTACTTTGAAGCATTAGTCTAGTAAACTTCTTACATGAAGTAGTATTAAACAGTTCTTCTATTGATGTAATGGGTTTTATTCTAATGCAAGAGACTACATTGAATTTATATTGAATTTTCTTTAATTCTTCATCAGAAGGTAACAGTAGTTGCGGTTAGGTGATGAAGAAGTACAGATAATTTGAAAACTTAATGCTTAAAAAGTAATATTTACTTCCGAATTTTCCCCCAATTAACCTCAAATAAAATTTCCCGATAAAGTTGAAATGTCTACCCCCTATTTGTGTAGTTCTAATTGCATGTAAAATATTGGGTTGGGTTGGGTTGGCTAAATTTGGATTTATTTTTAATGGTCTGAATAAGTATCTGAAGACCAGTGCATGTTCAGATTTTAAGGTTATCTCTATTCTGTTTCAACCAGTTGTCATGTCACTTTCGTCATCTTAACCTCAGAAGCGGATGAGATGACTTTAGTATGCGGGTAAGATAGCGAAAAGAGAACAAAATATAAGAAATTAAGTGCAACTATATTAGACACAGTAATAACAAATATAAAGCCCATTCTTTGCAATGTGTTGTTGGGTCGCTTTCTGCATATTCTATTTCAAATTCTAAACCGCAGTTCTAAAGTACATCAGAAATAACATGAAACCAAACGTTGTTTTCAAGTTATCAAATGGAATATTTTAGTTGAAAGTTATTAGTGAACTGATCTTACATCATGGAAGACCAGCTGGAAGAAGCTGAATGTTGAAGTTTTAAGATGTACTGTAACAGATAAAATAAACAACTCTATTTCTTCTTCCTTTCAGAAGAAAAGTTGTCTTTATTTTTCGATTATTTTCTTTTTCTTGTGATTTTTTTTCAATAAACGTTAATGGACGTTTAGCTGTCCTACTTGTTAGACTCTTTACATTTAAGTTTACCAGCTCTTCTTTTGCCTTTTTTCTCTCTCCTCATTTTCCATTTTATTTCTTCTTCGTTGTAGTAGGACTTCTTTAACTGGTCCAGCACACCAGTCTCTCCGTTTTTCGCACATAAATTCTTCCCATGTCCGTTTAATAGAAGGTCAATCTCACCATTGAACACGAAAAAGAAAAGCGCGGATAAGACGACGACCAGGCCATCGTAGCCTATGCATATTTCGTCATCTTACCCAAAGACACCAAATGAGTCTTAAAATGTATAAAGTTTATTTTTATAATCATAAACAAACATATTTATAGAGGAAACCTACAATATGAAGTTAATAACTAAATTACAGGTATAGAAATCTTAGTTTGTACACTTAAAATGTATTAACCCCACACGTACTTGTATAAAATGTTGGATTATCTGCGAAACAAGATGTCCATTGACCCTTAATTCGTTTTACATCTATGCAATGCAGAGGCAAAGAATGCAACTGAGTATCAGTGTGTATAAAATTCTGCCAGCCGTGTAATTTTTGGAATTTGAATTTATTGGTTATATTAAATATGAAAATTGCATGTCGAAATACATAATATTTCGATTATACGCCAATATTGATGAAGTTTTCTTGCAACTGACACGACTGTTTCTCAGTTGTTTTAAAACCTTTCTTTTTCTTTCGCTTGTCGTGGTAGGCCGTGAAATTGTTTTCTAATTTAGGGTAATGTAGAAGGTGAAAAGGATGTTTTAATACGCCAGTACTGTATTTAGTTATGTAACGAACAAGCACACGCAGTGCACTACAAAACGATGTTTAAAAATTTCTAAACACTGGGTAGGTTCTGTAAACAGAAATGTGCATTTGCACTTATGTCCTTAACAAATATTCAAGAGCCGCAGGGCAATAGAATATCAGCATGACAGTCGAATCGAATTAAGCAGCAGCATTTGTTTTTACGAGAAATGTCCTACCGCTTTTCAAATCAGGAAAAACCGTACACAGTTTAAAGTGAATTAAAAGCAGACGAGTGTTCAGGTTTTTATGAAAATAATTATCGTTGCATGGAATGTTTTTTATACATGCGGACGTTACGTTTTTTTAACCGAATTTCAAAAGTGTACCAAAAATAAAAAATTAACTGGTTGTTGCAAACAATGTGTGCAGAAACTATATTTTTTAACCTTTTCCTCACACGGTTCAATAACTTATCATATACATATGTATAATATTCATCGCAGTAGATAATTCTTGCGTTTATTGAATTTTTAAGTACTCAAATTCACTTCATAAATTATTCTGG
The DNA here is from genome assembly GCA_033557515.1 of Diorygopyx duplodentatus. NCBI lineage: Eukaryota > Metazoa > Arthropoda > Insecta > Coleoptera > Scarabaeidae > Diorygopyx > Diorygopyx duplodentatus. Next base: position 11,492 of record JAWQRJ010001259.1, read on the forward strand.
ATTTTTTATTATTTTTTTCCTGAAAAATATAAGCAGCCCCCTTATTAAGGAGGACTAATTAAGAACTTAATTAAGTTAATCTGCAGAGTGTGTTAATTTGTTTTGATCATTCAATTAATAATCTCAGATATTATTCAGTAACAAGGTCTCTGAAATACAAATTGAGTATTTAATGTTAAAATCAAGTTTGTGTTCACATATTGACGTTTAAAAAAACAGGAATATAAACTGTGTTTAGGAATACAACCTTCAACGGGGTATGTCTCGTTTGGAAGTTAAATTTCCACACTTCAAAGTTAAAGATGATATGGCAGCGCTCTCCAACACAATTCTGCAGTTTGATGATTTGTGTAACAAAGTAAAGGCGTAAACCACCACCACTTAATGCACCAATTTTTTCAATATCTCCGGGAATAAGAAAAAGAAGCGAATCGGATAATGAGTGGTAATGAAGCCATAATTAGAAGTCGCCAGAAACGAGCGCTACTAGGAGAAATACTGACTCATCAGAAAGAGCTGATCAAGGCTACAAATCAACAAACCAAAATTATACTGTCCGCCGTTTCTACGTTTTGATGAAACGGAACCAGGATCAACAATTGACTGGCAAGATTTCAGAAGGTATATTAGTTATTGAGCAAATGACGAAATGGTTTCAGCTCACATATGATAACAAAATCAACAACTTCATGCTTATCAGATAGCCATCAATGTCATAATCTTAATGGTTTAGTATTACTAACATGTATAACGTATACAATTGTTTCAGCCCGGCTGTGTAGATTTTAGGTTTAATTTTGTATATATAGCCAAGTATTTGTCTAACAAAACCAGTATTAATTAAACGATTGTTGGTTGCCATTTTTTCTTCCTCAAACTTCTAGTTTTCTGGAGTTTGGGCACTATTAAAAGTAATGAGTGGGTCGGTCAACGGGCATATATAAAATAAATTACACAGTTAATCAATGATTGCGAAATAAGAAATGAAAATAACCTTCCCGGATTAGATGATTTGTTTGTATTATGTAAGCAAGCATCGTCAAAGAAGTTATGTAATTAAAATGGTCTACTTTATAATTAAAAATGCCTTCAAAATAACACAGCATTATCAGTCAGTCTAATGTAATGTTAAAGCGTAAAATATCACATCCTAACGACGTCGTCCATTTTCCCGGAATTTTATTCATCACCACACTATCCATTCTGCCCTTTATGTAAGGAATTCATCAATGTCAACACGGACCCCTAAACGATAATATCGCTGAAATTGTTCACTCCAAGTTTAACATTTATTATTTTGTAGTCGCCTATGAACCCTATTTATCATTCCAGACATTAGGTATCGATCAACATCAATTAAATCGAGCGTCTAAAATAGCTTCGGGTCACAATTAATATACAATGATATACGGTGCAATACGAAGATCTAATTGCAGCAAGATCGAAGCGTAGTGCCTCAAGTGCTGTTATTCCCTGATGTATTGTTAACATAATAAGCTATGAATAGGTCAACTCTCGGCCAAGCTTTAAAGTTATGTGTAAACAGAACGGTAAGATGAGAAGCATAGCGGCAGTTGTGGGGGTTAGCGCCAACCCATGCTTGACGTCAGTGGGTAAAGTTTTCGTGACGTACCAAAACACGTAGGTTACAGTCGAGACATATTGCACTAGATATGCACGAAAAGTTAAAATCGAATGTCAGTTACAACACTTTTAAACAATACTGAAATTCAAACTATCGATCATCTGTGTGTGTATTGAGGACGATATGCTCTGTGTGTGTATTGAGGATTTGAAAATATAGAAAGTAAGTACGCTATTAAGTATAAGTAACTATACTTCACTTATTTGTTATGCAACTTAATAATTATTCAGCTTTAGCAAGATTTCATCACTCATTTATAAGCATGATGTTCAAAAAGTTATATGGGATAAGTTATATAGATTAATCATTTACCAATGGCAATTGGAAATGAAACAAGTTTTGGTGAAAATAAATAAGTAATAAATTAGTGAACAGAAAATTGTTATACATTTTACTTTACGAAGTTAAAATGAATTTCTTCACTATATTCAGACCTACTGAGTTTTTCAATGTTTCAGATGGAGATTATCAACGTGATTGATGGCATATTCCCAATTAAACCCGTCAAAACTGGGAATCTCTGTACGTGTACTATTATTCTGTATACCGGGCGTGAGAAAAGTCTGGAAACGGTCAAATATCTCGAAAACGAGATGTTTTTGAGAAAAATGTTTCCAACCAAAGTTGTAGAGTTTTAAGAGTTCTATTCAATGATCGTATCCGTTTGTCTTTGAGTGGAGGGGTGAAGGCGAGGTCAAGGCCAACGTGATTATTTTTTAATGGAATACCCCTTTTTTTATTACAGTGTTAAAGATGGGAGCGAGGAGTTTCCAAAACACTACTTGATGACTTATTTTTGTTGAGAATTGTCTGAGTTATGAGCTTTAGAATTTACGATGCCGCCAGCATTAGGATTATCCAGGATGTACCGCGTGGGTACCGACCGCGGGTTGCATGGTCGGCTTGTGTTACTTCTAAATGTTGTTTTATATTGGTTTGTTTCATTCAGTATTTTTGCTTAAATAGAAACACTTTCTCAGTATCTTTTTGTTGTGTATTGTGCTTATAAATTTTCTTATTGCAGTGGTTTCCAGCTGTTCATTGTTTTATACCAGATTTTTTGGTAATATTTTGTTGGTTCAGTGGTGGAGTAAATATTATTAAAACGAGCTATTCTTGTTAATTTATTGATTTGTTTATTCACTTATTTATTTGTCGGCCTCGTCTCGAGAACGAAAGCATTAGCGTGGGTGATATTTGCATTATTTAGAGACTAAGATGCGCGAAATCGATTGAGGTAGGTTCCGATCTTAAATAAAATCATTTTAAGACTTAAAAATGTGTTTTTGCGCATTATAGCTAGCTTGCAGACGTAGGGAACCATCGCGTGGTCAAAGCTGATAGAACAGTAGAGCTGATGAAAAGCTGTTAGTTTGACCTTTGGCCACACGATGGCGCTGCCAAGTTGGGCGACTCGCTCGCGGGGGGAAAAATGTTTAGTTTTTACCCCGAGCGAGCTAGGTCTTCCAGGTACGGAATTATATGCCTGCTAGCTTGTGTGCTTTATAGTGTCAAGCATCGTTCTGTGATTGTAATGTCTGGTTGTGTGGGTTTTCTGTAGATGGACAATTCAAATTTGTTTTTTAAATTAATTTTTATGTTTAAATCTATGTTTCTAATGTAAATTAGCTGTTGGCGTGTAGATTGTGAACTACGAACTCGTTAATTAACTCAATTGAAGATTCAAAACATACTAAAATTCCATCACCGTAACCTAACCAAAGCACATTATTTTTTGGGAAAGGTCTAATTCAAAAATTTCACCTTCTAGGTTATCCATAGAAATGTTTGCCAATGTATATGTTCTAATTAATCAAAATGTTGTTTAATAATGCAATACATTCTTGTGAGGGTGCGGTGGTAGATCTATGGTTGTTAGTTTATTTACTATTTCGAAAAAAAAATTAACAGAGTATTTCGGTTGATATTATATTGTATTGATTATGTAGTTTGATTTATATTGAAAAGACCGGTATTATGGGCATGTTTGGTTTGTATGTTTTACTTAATCCGTGTAATTTCGATATTTGTGGATTTTTGTTTAAAATGTGTTATTTATTACAGTTTCTACAGATATGTCAGTTACATTTAAAGAAAGTAAATCGAAGGTGAAATGAATTGTGAATGTTAAACTTTTTTTAGTAATCAAAACAATAAGGTCTTTGGAACCTTAATAAATATAAGCTGTTTAAACTATCAGAAGCGGATATTACGAACATAATATTATAAGACAATTAACATAAAGAAATATCCAAGAGCAACTAGTAAGCTCAAAAGTTTTCGGACGTTAGTTAAAAAAAAATACCACCAGACCTTCTGGAATATTTTTTAATTACACCCGATGTAATTCAACTTCTATATTTAAATATTTAATGGATAATGAAATAAAAATGTGTTTTATTATTCTCACAGAAGGGCAATGAATTATCTTCTTTTGGGTTTCTTGTACATTTCACATTGTTAGTTTCTCTTACCTAAAGCTATAAGTATTGCATTGGGCAAATTTTGATGGTTAGATTGTGGGATATCTTGACGAATAGCGCATTCTAAGACTAATGGTAACATTTTTGGAGTTTGTTCTAGTGATCCGTCTGCATGCCTTCTATCTGTAAATGTGTTAAATTTTTTACCTCCTAGCTGCTTTTATTCAACATATATGGCTAAACACGCACCGTTATTACATTTGCCTAATATAACCCCTCTTACAATTCATTTCGAATAAAATGTTGCTTTCTCTCCTATATAACATTATTTACATATGTACACGTGACCAATTTATTCTAAACACTATCTAACTTGGATTTAAATGGAACACTTAAATGGTCGATTTTGTTAAACATATATTTGGATCAAGTCACACCGTTTAGGAGATATTTGACATTTTTTACAAGAACATACATTTGCTTAATATAGGTCACATAATTCGAGCCTTCACAATCCATTTCAGGAACAAATGTTTCAAATAAAAGTTACAGTACATTGGCTCTTTTTAATACAAAATTATTTCCAAAAATACAGGGTGTTTTTTTAAGTGGAACACCTTAAATATTATCACACAACTTAATTAAAGTAAGAGAAGGTGTGTGTTTCACATGTTAAAGTATTTCCATTAAATACTGAAGATTTTTTACGTATTTAATTGTAGTTCTTCGAACCGTCCTAGGTAAGTTTAATAATTTATCGGTTTTCGGATTTTACAAAAGAAAGACGATTAGTAGAAACAGACATACCCAACTTTAATCAAATAAACTCCATTGCATTAAACTGGATTTTTTACCATCTTATCAGTGTACAAAGGGCATTATGTATAAAC
>JAWQRJ010001260.1:0-16446 GCA_033557515.1 Diorygopyx duplodentatus
GTTCAAAATCGCTTCGAAAGCGATTGCGAGGCGAATTTCTGTAAAAGTAACGTCCGAGCTTGGCGCCCGCGCCGTCAGATGGCGGCAGGACGAACACGCTCGCGAAATGGACGCGAATTTTCGCGAGCCGACCGAATTTTTGCGAGGCGAATTTCTGTAAATTTCATTTTAAATTTATTTATTGTATAGTTAAAAAATATTTATTTAACATATGCCCCGTGCCTTAAAAATTAATTTATTAGTATTGTTACTATTTTTTTTAGAGAATTTGCCTTATATATGTTAGTGCATGTTTAATTTGTTGCTTACTTAAAATTTTATTAGCATGACAAATTTAAATAAACAATCTATTAGGCGCACCCGTCTAAATTGGATCTGTAATATTGGAATTGAGAAAATAAACATAATCACAAGCTATACAGATATAAAATTTATTAAACAATTTCAAGACACACAACCTTGGAATGAGTAATTAACGACAATAGAAAAATGGTCAACAAATAACACAGGTTACTGCGGTGTGAATACGGTTATTGTCCACTGAACAAATCATTTTTTACGTACAAATGATGCTTTTATTATAAAGCTATTAAATGCACACGATAATTTATTTTACATCAAAACAATACATTACAGGCAGTAGTTAACTGAATCCACAATCAGTTTAAGTGATCATTCGAGCGATGCTGCTATCCTCGACATTCCGGAAACGAGAACTAGAATGCTTCGACCAATTTGGTTAACATGGCGAATTTGTGCAGTTGCGCTCTTAACAATTTCCTCAATATTTATTATGTATAATATATTTATTCAAAAAATTGGAAGGAAGTTTGTGTAAAATCTCCGTGTAATAAATATTATAATTTAATGCTACATAAGAAAAATAATCTCGTAGAAAATTACAATACCGTCATGTTATTAGTAGAAGCAGTCCTGTTCGTTAATAGTAACAGTTAAGTAGGTAACGCTTCATATTTTACTCCTTTCTAGCTTTACGTTTCTTTACTACGGGACTATTTGGATGACTCTCCGACTTTTCTTGAACTTCTGACTCAGATTGAGAATTGTTTTCTTCTTTTTCTTGATCATCTAACAAATCATCTTTGATGTCTTCATCAGCCTAAAGTACAAATATTTTCTATGTCAGGTATCTAAGAAGCATGTTAGATTATTTGCAATTTCTTAATATAAAATTATTTATAATACCCCGCACATAATATTTCAGGGATGTACTTTAAGATGCATACTTTCAGGAAGTCTCTTAGAATTAAACGAAGGCCCTGCTATGTCAGCAGAAAATTGGAATGAAGTTGTTCAAGTAAAAAATGTGAACGTAGAATTATTGACACAATACACATAGAATGAATATTACAATATTAAACCTTACCAATTCATCTCCGCTATTCTTATCGGTTTTCTTATCCACTTTTGATTTTATATCATTAACTTTGCCTGCTGACTTGGGCGGATAAATAAGATCTATACAACACACAAGTAGTAATCCGAGGAGTGCTCCTAAGAATATTGTTCCAACAGCAAATATCAAATAAGAACCCCACGTAGGAAGGCCAAAATCTTCCATTAACTGTGTATGGATTTGCTAAAAAAATAATACACAATTTGCATATCCATTTGTTTTGACAGTCGCATTCTTACCCGCAGTATTTGTGATAATCTGAAAAATCCAGAAACAATAGACATTTGAACGGAAGCTGGCGATTTCCATGAAGGTACTGGCTCGACAGACTGCCATTTCTTTTCTTCTATAAACGATATAAACGAGTCCTTATCTCTGCTGCCTTTGTACTGTCTAAACTCTCCGTTGAGAACACTGCAATGGTGATTTTTTATGTACAATGAGTAAATGTCGAGGAAATTACTTACTGGAAAATTGTTGGGAGGGCAGTGACCATAAAACGACCGCTCAGTCCCGGCGATAATGTGACATCCACTTTTGCTACTTTAATGCTCAAATCGTCGGACCACGAACCAAAATCCTTCCATATTGTTTCTAATGCTTTACACGCTGGACACCAAGGAGCATAACTGGAAAAACACATTAATAGTCAAATAATAATAACAATAAATATAAAGTTTTGAAAAAGATTGTCCTCTAAATGAAAAGAAAATGGTATGGTTTCAACTTTCATAAAGCAAGTAGGCGTAACAATAGTTGGACACTTTTATTATAGACAGAAAAACGGGTTTTCAGACAGTAGATTGTAGAATTCACTTAGAATCATTATTTGTCGCCAACTTATCATTGAATTTTTATCAATACTGCGTCACATTATTTTCAAAAGAAGTTCAGCAGTAGGAACTGATACAAAGTACAGTTGCTCTCTATAAAGTTATAGTTCTCATCATTTCCTCACACAGCTATACAGGCTGTTCCAGGAGGAAAGGTCAATAGTAGCTTCCTGGGGTGAAAATAAACCGATTTGAAGCTAATTACTTAGTCCCATTTTTTTTCATTGCAAAGTTATAATGCGTCAAATTTTTTTTTAGACATTGCATTTTTTTACGGGATTTCAAAATTGGGTTGCAGTGTTTCAAATGTGAATATGCGTTAGACTTTGAATAATGGAGACACAATTGTGTTGTAATTCTTGAAGGCTACAATTTTTGTTCAAATAAAGTTTATTTTTTACTACTCCATACACGATGCATTACATATAATAGGTAGAATAGGGTCGTCATCAGAGTTTAAGTCGTCAAGTAGAAGATTGAGTCGTTAAAGTGTTAAGTCGTCGAGCCGTCGTTAAACTGTTGTCGTGGAGTGTCAAAGTAAAATGTCGTGGAGAGCTGTAGGAGTCAAGTGTTCCGCAGTAGCCTAAGTTTCCGTTGTAGGAGAAAGTTACCAGTATACGTTTAAAGTAATATCCGTTACTACGTGTTCTTTCTTGAAAAACCCTTCACCAAAGAAGCGATCAACTCCCTTGGGAAAAAGAACAGTCTTCGAGGTTGGTCCGGGGATAAACAAGCCTAAAGCAGTCTCCGATCACAACAACGCACTGTTAATGCAATTAATTACGTCCAAGAAAGAAAAGTTTTCAAACTTAACTTAGTAAATGAATAAAGCATATAAAGGTGGGCGTTATTATAGGTGGATAACGTTTCTGAAAAGTGCGCGAAAGAAAAATTCCTAATTAGCTTTTACCTCAAATATTTGTTCTTTTTTTCTGTGGTATCTTGAAGCTTACACACAAGATCTGATTCATAACGTATAAATAATAAATTTTATCGCAATCAATTTCTTATGATTAATGGCAGTATTTAATAAAAAAATAAATGCAGAAAAACCTGCGTCTCTTTTTTCATTTGATGATATGAATATTTTCTGGAGTCTTAATTCTCCTATTTAATTTACTAACTAATAAATATGAAAAGCCGGGTTGGGCGTGTAAAATCGTGGTTTGAAGATAATGACACGTTCCTAAATTAGAAAGAATTATTTTAACACTTACAACTCCACCATCCATTCGCCCTCTAACATCTGCGTCCAGTTCGTTTCATCTAGATTTATCACGGCATTTTTATTTCCATTTATTAATAAGAAGGCACAAGAAAATACAAAAATCGCAAATGTCACTTTTCCGCACGCCATTATTTCAATTTGTCATCACCCGGTGTTTTGTGATTTTTGACTTTAGTTGGTGATCAAACGTAGTTGGCAACGACAAAAGCTGCCACCTGCCGTTGGCACACGCAGTTACTAAAATACCAAACGGTGTATAATTCTTTAAAGACAGGAAAACGCATTTTCGCCATAATAAAATTTGGGATTTCTACATTTCATGCACTACATTTTTTAAATTTTATCCACTAAAACGATAATGAAATATTGCAGCTCTTTTTGTTCTACAATCACGTGCGATAATTAAATGTTGGTGCCACTGCGAATTTGTTACCAAAAACACTTAACCTCAAAATACATGCAAAACGTGCAGTATTTGACGTAAACATGAAATTTAAAGACAAAAACAAGAAAGAGATAAAACGCAATGCCGACGACGATGTTGACGATGGATTTGGGGAATATACGTCTACCAAAAAGTGGTATAATGAGGTGCGCTTCTTTAAGCTACATAAAATTGTTTTTTAAAGGAATTGTTTGTAGATTTCTGATGATCCAAGTGAATTTAACCCAGTAACTGATCAGGTTTGGATAGAGTTAAAAGATGAAGCAAAAAAATGTTTAGATGCGGAAGTAGCAAACTACAATATTAGTAAGTTTTAGGAAATGGTTGCTCGTTTCAATTTATATCGATTTTAGTTTAATGTTTCAAATGATTGATTCAACTGACGGTACACTTAACATTACATTAAATTTTAAGTGGCAATTGTTTGAAGTTTAGTATAACATTATTTGATTTTGTAATCATAAAGCCAAATAATAATTAATTATTATTAATGCATAATAATCAAATATCAACATATTTTTGTCACAGATAACATCAAGGTAGAGTTTATTATTATTTACAGAAATAAAAGCAGCATTTTACGCATAACATATACATATACAATATTTTGTCCTAAATTTGCAACTATGACAGATCATTTTTGCAACATAGTTGTTCACATACCACGATTTTTTTTTTTAGTTGCATCACAAATGTCTATTACACTTTATACATGTAGTAAGTGATTTAGAAAGGTTGTTGTAATGTATTACCAATGGAAAAGTCAGTATATTTCATAAGTTACTTTATTTTCTTGTTTATGCACAATTTCCTTACACATATTTGCTTTTTTGTTTTTATCGGACTTTAGTAAATCTAAATGTGTTGTTAATGAACAACCTAAGAGTAATTCAGCTCGAGAACAATTTGTAGTGCAATGAGCTGTTTCTATAATCCATTAAAAATCTTTGCAAATACAAATTTAGGTTTCCCTTAGAATTCGTTTGAACAGCTGATAATAACACATTTTTTGTAGTTTTAACTGCATTTTCAGTGGCACTGTACGCTGAAGCGTCAGTAGCTAATCTAATTGGCGTTTTAGGGTTATAATGTGCCAAAACTTCTGTAGAGCTTAATATTTTTTTTATTTCATTGAATGTTTGTAGTTCTCATTCCACTTAAATTCAACATTTTTACCCAGTAAATCGTATGAAGATTTTAAAATTATTGAACTGTTATGAATAAATTTATTATAATACTTAACTAACTTCAAAAATGATTTTAATTCGGTTTAGTTTACGGAAATCGGAGCATTTTGAATTGCCTCCACTTTTCCAGAACATGTATGCAATCCGGTTTTATCACTTTTGTAACCCACGTATTCGATACTGTTTTTGAAAAACTGGCATACTTCCCTCCTTATGGTTAACCCAGTATCCTTGAAACGTTTTAATACTGCGCGTTCCCTTAATAAATGCTCTTCTCGACTATTTCTCATGATCAAAATGTCATCCAGGAAACAGACACCTCCCGTAATCCTCAGTAAAACTTTTTCTATAATCTTTTGAAATTTAGCAGAAGCACACATTATTCCATATGGTAGTCTAACATATTCAAACAATCCCATGTGAGGCCTAATTGTTGTACATTTTGTAGATTCTTTGTCTAAACCAAGCTGCTGTATGCACGTGACAAATCTAATTTAGTAAACTCTTGCCCCCATGCAATTTAGTAAATAAATCTTCAATTCAAGATAAGGGATGTCTATCTATCTCTAAATATGGATTAAGAATAATTTTGTAATCCCTACAAATCCTTATAGTGCCATCGCTTTTCAAGACATGGACAATAGCAGTACCCCACTGACTATATTCAACAGATCTAAGTATTTTTTATGTAACCAAACGATTTATTTCATTTTCAACCTTTTCTTTAATTGCAAATGGTATTGGCCGCGGTTTGCAAAATTTAGGAACAACATCAGTTTTAATATTTAAATGAATTGTATCTATTAAAAGTACCCAATTTGCCGCTAAATAATTTAGAAAATTCACTATATAAATTATCTACATTGTTCATATCTTCCATTTGATGAATTGCTAACCAAAACTTCCTAAAAAAATCTACCCAACAAAGGCGGATCTCCATCTTTAACTACATCCATACAAAATTTAACATCCAAATATTACAAATCCAAACTTTTCTTTAGGTTATTATATTGTATTAATACTTAAAAATTCTATTTGCACAATTTTTTCCCCAACATAATCAAAGAAAATGAAAGGTGTTTATCATTTTCTTTCAGTCTTTTATCTGTATCATAACTAGAAATAACCGAAAGTCTTGCACCGGTATTAATTTCGAAAATCATATCTAAATTTTCTACTTTACATTTGATTTTAATTGGCGGTTCAAGATTATTTTCTCTAAACAAATAGGACACAATATACAGGGTGTAACAAAAATATGGCCTGCTACTTAAGGAGCATATTCTACGCATCAAAATGAACAAAAAAGTTCACATGAACATATGTCCAAAAATGAGCCATTTTCATGTTCGAGTGGTTCTTACGAAGAAAGTTTTTTAATTAATAAAATAAAAATTAGTTATCCATGGAAATACAATACTGAAATGATCTTAATTGTCATTGCAATAAACATCAAGTAGCCTTCCTTTAGCTTTTTATAAATATCAATAATTATCAAGTAGAGAAGAATCATGTGGCTACAGCACGACGGTGCACCGGCACATTTTAGTAGAGTCGTTCGGGAATTTCTGGATAATGTTTACCCTGAACGCTGGATAGGACGAGGGGGACCTACGCCATGGCCAGCTAGGTCACCGAATTTAAATCCATTGAATTTTTATTTATGGGGACACCTAAAGCAAATTGTATACTCGCAACCTGTTGAAAACGTAAACGACCTTCATCAGCCCATTGAAAATAGTTTCATTGAAATACGCAATACTCCAGGTGTTTGTGGAAGGGTAAGAAGATCGCTACGAAGATGCGCTGAAAATTGTATTTTGGCGCAGGGCGGTCACTTTGAACAGTTGCTCTGACATTTGTTTTGTTTCACGTTAGTTTTGCTTTTGTACTTGTCTTGACTAACATGAAAACGGCTCATTTTTGGACATATGTTCATGTGAACTTTTTTGTTCATTTTGATGCGTAGAATATCCTCCTGAAGTAGCGGACCACATTTTTGTTACACCCTGTATAGGAATATTAGATTCTACACTTCCTTCTAAATAGTTACGCTTAATGTTGGTTTTATCAAATTTTTGCTTACATACTGTCGCTAAATGTCCTTTTTTATTACATTTATTACAATTATTTGACATATTTACATACAACCGATGCATGTCCATATTTACCACATACCAAACATCTGGAGCAATCAGCTGGCCCAGACTGACGATTCTGATATTGACCTCCTGCGCCCCGGGCTGCTATCTCTCACTGGTTCTGATGGACGGCACGCTTGATCTTGACTGTGGTCTTGATCTCGAACAGGCGGTCCAGGATTGACCCTTTTTCAATGCCCATGATGAACCGATCTCTTACTAATACCATTAATTCGGCCCCAAAATTGCACTTTGAGCCGATACTGCGTACCCAGGCTGCCCATTCCACCATACTTTCTTTCTTCACTTTGGTGCTGTTGTAAAACTTGTACCTCTCCGCGAAATATGATTTCTCCGGTGCGTAATATTTATTAAAAACAGCAACCAAATGCACAAACTGTATAGAATGCGATAACACTCTTCATTTCAGTAGTTCAACAACAGAGCACTTTCTTCTCTGAGTCTGCAATGGCGTTAGCCAAAAAAAATTGCACTAACCTGGAATTAAATATGCCCCACTCTGCCTCTTTCGGAACAAACTGCTTGATATGTCCAATATAACTTCGGTATGTTTCACAAATTATTTGTTTTTCTTGTTTATGCACAATCTAGCTCTTCCAATTCTTGGTAGAGCTACTGCGCGTTCTTGATTACTGCGCAAGTTTCGACCAATAATTGCTTCCATGATTTGTGGAATAGGAATTTGCTATCTGACAATATTCTGAGAATGTTCTTCTACTAAAGGTGTGATTAAACTTTTTCTAAGCTTTAATAGAAAAAGTCTCCTCTTGTTTGGCTTTTTAGAATTCCATTCTTGATTGTTAGCAATAAAAATTGCATAGGCGTTGAGCGCTGTAATATCTATAAAACTATAAAACAAAAGTAAAGGCCACCTTCTGGTTCCTCGTTCTACCGAGTATGTTCCAGCCATCTGGTCTATGATCTGGTCTATGATACCTATTATAATGAAATAAAAGGTGGAGTAGATCACCTTTTATTTCATTATAATAGGTAAACATCTCACCATTTTTTATCAGTGTCGTTGGTTTTGGCATCTCATTGTAGTGTTGAAAGCATGATCAAGTTTCTGGTAGCTTTAATTCGCGCAATATAAGAAACCTATGTAATCGGAGAACTTTTTGTCTGCAGGTCAGTGAAGGCACAAATTGATGAGTAAACATCTCTTCCTCTGGTTTCCGTTTTTTTCTGGTATGCGCCGTCTATTGGATTTCATTGTGTCACTAGTGTCTAGATACTCAGAATACAATATCTCCACTAATTCTAACGAAGTGTAGTATCTATCGGTTGTTATATTATAGCCTGTATTCTTAATTGGTTCAACGAGCTGCTTGACAACTTCAGTAGGACTTCGCTCTTGTGAGGTTTGATTATTTTTGTCTGCACACACTTCCATTTTATAATTTCACAAAATAGTACAAATAAACAGAACACAAACTAGAGACGCGACTGATTAAGTCGGCAAGCTCTACAAAACTAATTTTAACTAACCCTTTCAGAACGTCACAACAATAAATACCGAAGTATGAAAGTTCATGACACTCAATTCCCTAAAAGGTAGAATTCTTTCTTGGAATTATGTTTTTACTAAACATGACTTTTCTTGCATATACAATGCGCTGGTGCACAACTGTTGTAGTATATTTATTGTTAGTAAGCGCCAAGGCACGCATAAAAATAGTCTGTTGAAAATATATACAATGAACTGCCAAGGGGGGTCTCCGTAACCTGCTAATTAATTGGGGTTATAATATGAAAAGCATGATTAAATTTCACAGTTTCCCGACAAAATCAAAGTTGTATTTTAACATTTCTGCTGGTACGTTATTCTCCCCTGCATTTGAGCTATTCTTTAGGCGTTTGATAATTTCTTTTACCTCGGTGGTCGTAGGCAACTCTACACTCGCTTTCTTCTCAACCTTCTTCTTCATCGTCCGACTCTTTAGACACCTCCTCAGTTCCCTCATATGTCCGACAGTTCTTGATAGTATTGTACCCACCTTCCTAACCGTTTTTTTGTTCCTCTGATTAGGGTTTCTTCTTTGCTCTTAAGATACTGTATTCTAGCAGTTTTCGTGGTTTTACTTGTTTTAGCTTCTTCGTAAAAGTTCTTTATTTCTTTGTTTACATAGTGATCTTCAATTACCTGAAGTGCCTCGTTCCTGCGTTCCAACCCCCTCTTACATGTCTCATTGAACCATCCATCTTTCTGAGTTTTCTCTGATGTTCCCAGTATATGCATCGCTCGCTACGTCCCTCATTGGTGTTTATGCTTGGGCTTAGTCCTTCTTCTCATTACCCAGTTGGGGGTTGTTTTTAGTTTCCTCTTTCACGGGCTCCAAGACCTTCTCATCCTTCAACCCAGTTATATTATATTTCTTTCTGCTAGCTGCTTTATCCTGTCATTTCTTTGGCAGTTCTTAGTGTGTCTAAATTGTTAAACTAGTTTGGATGTCTTACGATAAATGAAAACATAGTGGCCTTATCTGAATATGTGTAGAAATTTTGCTCGTAGAAGGTGCTAGTGGAGCTGCCTTTTACTCAAATTGTGTTCTATGTGTTTACGTTCTTAGACTAAAACTGTTTTGGTCAAAAACTGTGATGCAGACCTGAAAAAGATGTTTGTATTGTATGTTTGTAAAATACACTATTCCCAAAATAAGTGCATTTTAAATTTGTGTTGCACTTTATAAACATGCAACACAAATTACGGCATTTACGTCCGCACTGTATGAAGATATAACCGCTAGATTTTGAGTTATCACAAAAAATCAAAGTATATTTTGCATATTGGACTCCCTGTATCTCAATAAAGAGAACAATTTAATAAGGGAATTACAGTAAATCATCTTAATTTGGTGATTGCTGCCTCTATTTACACTATTTTGATTTTTTTACATTGACTAATTCAGGGGGGCGATAGTATGGTCAAATTTATGTCAAAAAACGAGCCTCCTAAATGAGACAAAGTGCTCCAAAGATGGCACTCAAAAGCTGCTTCCTGAGACATTACATGAAAAACTTTGTAAATATTATATTATCCATAAACGCTTATCTTTTATGTTATTATTGTCTTATTTATTAAAGTAATTTTATACCGGGTGTTAAATGCTGTTGTCCCACATGCGTTTTTGGTAAATCTGCATGATCCTTTGTTTTTTTGGCCAGTTTTCACCACCTAATATTATTCACCAGCTATAATTTCAAAAGGGTTATTGTGGCAAATTTATGCAGGACTCATGGTTATGACTAATTTTTTATCTGAGTGGGGCCAAATGACCCTATACAGTGAACTTCGTGTACTGATGTCATAAGAGTCATAGTCTCCGTAACTGAAAATTAGAGGGTTAAAATGTCAAATATCTCTTAAGTAGTGCAAACTAGATCAGATGTTCCTTTAATACTAAGGTCCCTAAATTCAACAGAAATTTTCTAATGCTTTGGAATTTTAAAATCTAAGAATCCCTGTTATACATGGCTAGATTTTGTGGCTCTTCTGAACTAACTTCTTTGAAATCATATTTTGTTACATGTAATGGGGCTTATCCCATTCAGAGATGCAAAAATTAATACTTTTACAGAAAATTCCAAAACAAACTCTAATTTTCGATGGATGAAGACAGCTACTTCAAAAGGAACAGTAGCTGACAAAGTAGCCGCCAGTACAATACTAATTCAAAACAATACTGTGGCCAATTTAGAAATGCTAAACAACATGGTATCTCTGGTAAAGGTTGGAAAAAAGAGGGAATGCATCATTGTAATGGGTATTTATTTAGATTTACTTTCACTGATTACCTAAACTTACTTTTATAACTTCTTCAGATACCTTAGCAGAATTATTTTTGTCAGATCTTTTGAGACCAGATAAAAAATTAAAACCGTTCCATCAGAGACCCTTAAGTTTACTAAACGAGCTAAGCTCCGGAAATGCTGTTACAAGACGAAAGTATTTAGCTTATTGGTATTTTGAAGATCAACTCAAAGAAACTTACACGATGTTTGTATTAGCTTTAAATAAAGTTGCACAGGACACAGTCGATCATAATAAGGAAAAAGCAATTGCAGCAATGTACAGACTGTTGAAAGGAAACCCTGAACAAGAGAAGGTATGTTACAATGACACAGAAAAGACTGAAGAGAAAATTTATGCTTTTCTTTTACAGAATCTTTTATGTTATGTTGTAAACAAGCTTGGTGATCCTTCGCAAAAAGTAGCTTCGAAGGCAATATATTGCCTAACACAGCTGCTATTAAAACATTCGAACATGCAAGAAGTTGTCTTGCTAGAGGTGGAAAAATTAGTGTTTAGGCAAAATATATCTCAAAGGGCCCAATATTATGGACTTTGCTTTTTGTCACAATTTTATTTAAGCCACGAGTCTGCAAACGTTGCCAGGAAATTGATTGAAGTATATTTTGCATTTTTCAAGTTGTGCGTAGCTAAGGTAATTGTTTCCATATTAAAAAAAAGTAAACATTTTATTGATTTTAATACTTTTTTAGGGTGAAGTTGATAGTAGAATGATGTCGGCTTTACTTATGGGCGTGAATCGTGCGTATCCTTATGCAAAATTAGAGTTGGACAAGATATCCGAACATATTGACACAATGTACAGAGTAGTACATGTGGCTAACTTTAATGTCTCTTTACACACGTTAACTTTATTGTACCAGGTGTCTGATTTTGCAAATGACATCAATAATAGGTAAGTATACCTTGAGTTAGACATATTGGAAATTTGGGTAATGTTACCATCCACAGATATTTTTTATTGGGATGAGTTGTGTTGATTAGCTGCTTTATGCCGCAATCTGAATATATAAAAACAGTAACCCTTAAACCCTGTTGGGAATTGGTATTATTTATATAGGTTAACCGTGACTTCTATGTAAATTTAACAACAGCACATTTTTTGTGTAATATTAAAAACCGAAACATATTCTAACAAAAGATTGTGCAGAAACTTATAAGTAAAAAATTCACCAAAAAGTAGTCATAAAGTAATTTGCCAAAAGTTTTCAATTTTGAACACTTGTTAGAGAATAGTAACACAAAAAGAAAGTTTTATTAATAGTAATACATTTGCAAAATTGTGTGAAATTTTCTACGGCTTGTTTTCTTTCGTGAAGTATTTTCTTCCCGTAACTTATTTATACAAGATTGTTTATAATTTACTTTTTAGATTTTACTCCGCTTTGTACAAAAAACTTCTGGATCCAAAATTACCCACTACTACACACCAGGCAATTTTATTAAATCTAATATTTAAAGCCTTAAGTAAAGATACTGAAGCAAATAGGATAATGTCTTTTATCAAACGTTTGCTACAGGTAACAACTGAAATTAAAAAATTGTTACTACTTCTGACTTTGATCTTTTTTTGTGCAGCTTACAGTGTCATTAGAACCATCATTTGCTTGCGGCATGTTATATATGATATCACAACTATGCAGCGAAAAGAAAAATGTACTTTTGCTACTATTAAAAGCTGAAGAATCCAATGAATTAAGCAAATTTGATGATGATGGGGAAGAGAGGTATACCGATGTTCACAATGAAAGTGTTGTTAAAATTGAAGATGGGGACGTAAATCTAAATGAAACGTTGGAAGAAAAGGAAAGTGAACCTTCTGAAAACAAAGATGGAACATTACCAGTAGACAAAGAAGAGGAGGAAGACATCAAACCAGACATTGAAGAACTAGGCAAAAAAGTTCAAAGCGGGTCAGGTTGGGTGCACACAACACCCCACATTAAAAGAGAGCATGATTCAAAGATATACAACCCGATGCATAGAAATCCGTTATATGCCGGTGGGCAATATACGGCCTACATAGAACTGACTCGTTTACAAAATCATTACCATCCATCGGTGGCTTTATTTGCTGAAAAAATATTGAAAGGTGAACATATTAGCTATTCTGGAGATCCTCTGCAAGATTTCACTTTGATAAGGTTTTTGGATAGGTTTGCGTTTAAGAATCCAAAAAAATTTGAAGAAATCAAGCAAGGAGCACATCCCACATTTGGAAAAAGAAAGAAGTATCTCCCTGCTGGCCTTAGATCAGTAGCCATTACTTCAGATAAATATTTGAATCAGAATGAAAAAAATATTCCTGTTGATGAATTATTTTTGTACAAGTAAGTAGTATGTACTAACAATTTGCAGTTCTTTTGGTTTGAGTGTAAATTAGTTATTATAACAATACATTTTATCCCGCAGATTCCTGCAGAAACGTAGAGAAAAGAGGCAAGTAAATGAAGGTGATGACAGTGATGTGGATTCAGTGGCAAGTGATGAGTTTGAAGAAATGCTTGAGAAGATGCAGGGTCCTAAAAATTTTGAAAATACCGACATTGACTTTATGAATGAAATTGGTAATAACCTGAATAAAAAAAGAAAGAATAAGAAGAGTGATAACGAGTCTGGCAGTGAGGATGAGGATGACATTAATACGGATGATGATGACATAGATATGGACGATTCAGACAATGACAAGCAAGGGGACGACGGAGGAAATGACAATGACGAACTGGAAATGGATGACGACGATAATGCATTGCTGAAGGATCTAGACGATGACGATTTAAGTGATATGGTGTTTGATTCGGATGACGATGAAAATGATAACGGCAGTAAAAAGGGAAAGAAAAAAATAAAGAAAAAGTTTAATATAAAGGAAGATCTAAATGGTATATTTGCTTCTGCTGAAGAATTTGCAGCTTTATTGGAAGATGAGGGCAATTCTGCTAGAGCTCCAGGCAGTTCTAATGCTGTTGCAAATAAAGAAAAAGCAGGTATGTGTTTTCAAATGTAATGCAAATTTCAAAATTCTCATGTTGGAAAAATTGTTGAAATGTGAGTTGCTTGTCATCCAAGAGTAGTATTAATGGACATTGACTTAATATTGGTATTATAAAATTTTAAAACTTTGAACTACTGGCAAAAAAAAATTATTATGTTAGAAGGTTATTTTGTATAATTATTAACTTCACTGTCACTAATTTCTTTTTTCTAGCTCTAAAACAGATTGCATGGGAAGAAAAGCGAAACCAATGGCTACATGGGTATAAAAGAGCGGTTGGTGGAAAGGCAAATTTTAAATCAAACAAGAAGTTTAAAAGTAATGAAGAGTTTAGAAGTAATAAAAGGTCAAGCCATGCAAAGTTTAACGGTAAGAGTAAGAAACCAAGGATAAAATAAGTTGTGTGTTGGTTTCAATAATGATTTAAATTTAATAAATAATTATTTTTACATAAGTTCTATTATTAAATATACACAACGTAGTGATAGTTAATTTTGTAACACTTTGATGATATGCATTTGCTATTAAAACATTGCAACTATAGCGTTTATCCCAGCAGTAATCGTGGCAACTTAGGTTTTGTCTCTTATAGTCCAAGAGCTCGTGACCCCTTTTTCGTTAAGTGTTTGATTCACTTTGAAATTTTGCACCTTTAGGATAGATAAATAGGCAATCACATGTTTGCCTGACTTTTCTTTGTACAGGAGGTACTGCGCATAGAGCAAATTTGCAAAAAACTAAAACTACATAAAAGTTAAGTTAATTTTGAACACAAAAATAAACAAGGCAGACAGTTTTGGAAGTGTAAACATGGAACCAAAGTACCCCAATTATTAAACATTGACAAAAATGTCTTATTTGACAAACACATTGACAGTTATCTTTCATTTTTTGTAAATACAACTTTGGGGTGTATGTGATTTATGAAAAATATGATTTTTCGCTACTTTTGTTCATATTTTTCGCTACATTAACGATAATAATACCCTCTTTATACCCCACTGTAAAATAAATTTGTACATTTAAGACATTTAACTGTGAACTTGACCTAGATTTATTTACATTCGGAGAAAAACCTATAATACAGGGTGGGGCAAAAGTAATGTCATAATGTGAATTAGCTGCCATTTTGTTAGAAATGAAAAAAATTTATCTCTGTTTTCTCGGAGAGTTTATTTGAAGGTGTAAAATTGATGACATTAAGTTTAAAAAATGATGTCGTTCAAATGACCACTTCCTGAGTTGATGCACATTTGTGCTCGTTTTACGGCATTTTGAATTGTTGCTCGCAAAACATCTGGTTCCAAATTGGTGATTTCTTCTTCAATGTTGGGTTTCAAGACAAGCAATGTTTGTGGTTTGTGGTGGTAAACGCGAGGTTTCAAAAAGCCCCAAAGGAAGAAGTCTGGCGCCGTCAGATCTGGCGATCTCGCCGGCCAGTTCAAATCGCCAAAATGGGAGATCACACGGCCCGGACATTGGAGTCTCAAAATCTCCATCGTTGCCCGAGCTGTGTGGGCAGTTGCTCCGTCCTGCTGGAACCAACAATGCTCGAGACTCAGTTCGGCAAAACTCATTTAACATCTGTCTGTAGCGCTCACCAGTTACGATTATGGTGGTGCCGTTCGCGTCTTCAAAAAAATAAGGGCCAATCACTTTTTCACTGCAAATGCCGCACCAAACAGTCACTTTGAGGGGATGCAATGGCTCTTCGTGCATTTCATGTGGATTATCCGTGCCCCAGAAACGCAAATTTTGTTTGTTTACACAACCAGTAAGTGTAATGAGCTAAGGAAAACGACGACGAAATTCACGCTGCGTTAAAACAACAGACCGGAAATTGGTCAAATAAGCAGTAAAAATAATAATTCCGCGTTCTTCTGGGGTGTATCGCTCCATTGCTTATTGTCAACTAATTCTCTATCTGTCTACAACATAAATGTCAAAGCACAATGACATTTGACGCCATTTGCAAAAATTAAGGCACATTTACATTATGACATTACTTTTGCCCCACCTGTTACAATACTTGCAATGCAGTTGTTAATTTATATATATATATATATATATATATATATATATATATATACAGGGTGTCCGGTAAGTAGATGTAGATATTTTAAGGAACGTTAAGGGGGTTCGTTGTGAATATTCTGGACCACATATGCTTATGCGCAAAGTGTCATGGTTTCAGAGATATTGGCAACATTGTGTTTTTTTAAAATATAATACCCTGTATACTATTACATTTTTGGGTTCTTTATGGAATTTATAGTCTATTTTATTAAACATACATATGTCCCAAGTCGCACCGTTTAGAAGGTATTTCTAAAATGGGTTCTCTCACCTAATCCCCCCGATTAGGTGA